>QANU01008245.1:0-60184 GCA_003254905.1 Nissolia schottii
ATTCTAAAAACATGCTAACACGTTTTTCTGTGCAGGGACGCGATTTACCAAGGTCGGCCCCGAGCATTTCGCACTACTGGCCCCATTCAAGAAGCAAACCATCGGCCAGCTCATTGCGATGGTTCAACAAAATCTTGTTGGACACACCTTCTGGAGAGCAGTTTTAATGGTTGCATTAAAATGCTTTTGTGTCCCAACACGTGCCCAATTTTCAAGCCAGCATACCTCGCAGCATTCGGGGATGTTGACCAACCACACCGTTACAACTGGTCTCAATACATCCACAAAAGCATCGTCGAACGTATCCGGCAATACCAGAAGCACAAGCTAAAGACAATTAGCGGGTGCCTATATGTGTTGGAGGTAATGTGCTTGTCGTCCTTTTGTACTCTGTCAGAATGTTTAGGCATATCTCATATAAAATTTGCATATCTGTTGCTGTAAAGTTTGTGCACTTAGCTTCAATTTGTAATATATGCCACTAATGTAACAACACGACTTTTTCCTCAAGTTAAAATGCTATTTAAGGCAAAATTAAAAATATAATAATAAGGAAGAGGCAAGATAGAAATAGAATAAAATTCAAATATTAATTTTATTTCTGTAATATTAGTTGAAAATAATCCTTTGACGGTCTTGTGACGTTCGGTGACGTCTGGATCGTAATTAGGGTTTTATGGTAATTTTCTTATGACTCACCGGAGTCTGTAAAATATATTAATATGAAAATAAATCAAGAATATGTCAAGTAATATTTTAGAATTAATGAGGGAAATTTTTAGAGCGTAACGGTATGCCCGGAATATTTTTAGGACGTCCGTACATAAATAATTAATGACCAAACATGACCTAAACCTCACTAAGGGCAAAATTGGAATTATGCTTGGCCAAGAGACCAAGAAAAGGCACGGCTGCCCTTTCCCCATGCAAAACCGAAAACACACACATAGAAGCACCAAGTTCTCTTATTTTCATCTCCTAAGTTTCCAAAGAGGAAAACCTAAGTTCCATAGCCAAAACCTCACCAAGTTCAAGCATTCATCTATGTTTTCATCACTCTAGCTCACTCTTAAGTCCATAAAGAAGGCAAGCAAGGAGTAGTTGGTGAGTTTTCATCTCTTGGTGCAAAACCAAGCTTCCATAAGTTCAAGTTCTCTAATGATGCAAGTTTTCCATGTTAGGTCAAGGAGGTTCTAAGCAAGCAAACCAAGCTTGATTTCATTCTTTCCATCATCAAGACAAGCTCTTGGGGAAGTGGGTAACCCTAGTTCCTCACCTCTTTGATGGTGGATGAGTATTGTATGTTTGTATGTGCATAAATTGTGAATTGTGAGATTATGGGTATAATTGTTAGACATGATGTTAGGACGTAGGAAGATAATTCTGAAGGGTCTTGTGACCTGGATTAGATAGGATTTTTATGCTGGAATTATGTGTGAAACTCATGTAGGGTTCCATGGAAGATAAGGCATGAAAATGGAAGAGATGATGGTTTCAGGTTGCTTGTCTCGCACAGGCGCCGCTGAGCGGTCTCAGGCGCCGCTGAGCGAGATGAAGCAACGTGGAAAGTGGAAAAGATATTTTTATTTAAGGCGGTTTGAGGATTCGAGATGGTGGCCCGCTGAGCGGTAAGCCTGTATCGCTGAGCGGACAGCTCCAAACCGCTGAGCGGACCATAGTTTCCGCTGAGCGGCTTGAGGGCCAAAATGTTTATGGAACCCCTTCATACTATGGTAATTGATGCTGTATGCTGATTGATGGCTGAATGGTATGCACGTGTATGCTGTATGTTATGAATTAAGATGGACTATGCATGTTATGAGTAAATTATGCTGAAATCTGTTATATGCCATGTATTCTGAGACACCTAGTTAAAGATATGATAATTAACTCTGAATTAAGACAAGATGCTAAAATGAACCATAGGGAACAAGTATGCCATGCTGCAGGTACAAAATACTGAATTACTGCTGACCTAGGACCAATGCCCATACTGCTGAAATTATGGCTAAATGCCACATGCTGAAAAGGGCTAAATACCCCAATACTGAAATTGGCTATATGCCACATACTGCTGAGGCCGTGATCATGAGAGCCACATGACAAACCCATTTCAGTAGGTCGGATAGACATACTGAAGATGGAAGCCCGCCACAGGTGGTGTCGAGATGGCATACCTGGAGATGTGCGGTTACCACGCCTATGCATTGTCGTACGGGGGCAAGCTTAGGTGGGGGTACAATACCAGCCCACTACCGAGGGGTCCCTAGGGGCACACGGCAGGTGGAAGCCCACCGCAGTAAGGTTTGGACAGTGTCGGCCTTTACTGAGGGTGTGAGGTTATTCTGTCATATTAGTGTCACCAGGACATTACTATGGTGGGAATAACACCTATGCTGTTATGCTGCTGCATTCCATTATACTGTTGTATTAAGTTATGTTGTGAACTGCTGTTATTCTGTTACATTCTGCTGGACATGTTATGCTGCTTAGTCTGCTGGACATGTTATGCTGCTTATTCTGTCATGAGTATGTTAATGATTCCGTGATATGGATTCTGCTGAATTCTGTTATGTCTGTATTGAATGATGTGACGTTTATTCTGATGACTCTGTGATATATATTCTGCTGAACTTTGTCATGTTTACATTCTGCCAAATGCTGTTATGTTGAATTGAATGGTGAATGTATTCTGTAACATATTCTGGTTATTCTGAATGTATATTTCTGCTGTTATGCCATCCCGTCAACAGCACGCTCGAGACGGTTAAGTATATTTACGAACTGTTAATCAGCACGAGAATGTAGTAAACAAGAATAGTTCCCATGTCACATGTAAATTCTGCTAAAGCCGTTCAGATAGGCAAGATAATAAACAGTAGGCTGATTAGTTTGTATGTTCACTAGAAATCTCTGAGCGGCCTGAAGTCCAACATAATATGATGTACGACTCAGGAACTAAGGTTATTTCCACTGAGAACCTACCGTTCTCATCCCCCACTGTTTTATGACTTCAGGTACAGAAGAGGATGAATCATATTTTGAAGATGCAGAAGAGCCGCCAGCTGAGCCATGAGCGGCTAAGAGATAGATAGAGTGCTATGTTTTGCCAAGGGCTTACTGTGTAGCATTCCAGTAGTCCTTGTATTTTGATGCTGTATCTGCTGGATGATGTATTTGATGTTTTGATCTATGTACATATTATGTATACAGTGATATGACTTTGTATGGTGGACCCATTGGGTGGATATTATATGTTCTATTCCTCATTATGTTATTCGTTTTGTTATTATATTGGTTTATTCCACACGCATGGCTCTATTTTATTTTAATGTGATACAAGTACAAGTTTAAAACGGGTCCTTATTTTATGAGTAATGACTATTTTCAAAAGATAACTATGGACTAAGGTATTCCGACCAGGTAC
The DNA here is from genome assembly GCA_003254905.1 of Nissolia schottii. Classification (NCBI taxonomy): domain Eukaryota; kingdom Viridiplantae; phylum Streptophyta; class Magnoliopsida; order Fabales; family Fabaceae; genus Nissolia; species Nissolia schottii. The sequence goes on from QANU01008245.1 coordinate 3,428, forward strand.
ACAACAACCTAGTGAGCTTTGTTTACTACGTAAGGGTAAACAGTTAGCTAGGGTGTTTCAATATACACCATTATGTACATAATATAAAAACATTATGCATACCATACATATTACTATACACAAAATATACATCATTATGCATAACATACAAAATTAAAAAACAATAACATACATATATACACACACACACATACATACAAAAGAGATGTTGGTGGCGGTGGATGCAACGGAGGCGGCAGCGACGGACTGCGTTCGGTGGCGCTGTGAAATCTGGCGGCAGCGGAAGGCGTTCGATGGCGCAACACGGTGCTTGCTGGGTCTGAGCGTTGCAGAGGCTACGGCGCAACATGGTGGCCCTCGGTGGTAGCGACGGGAGAGAGTTAGAGAGAGTAAGAGTTTAAGAGTTTGAGTGCAAAGAGTGGAGTGAAATGGAGTCTGGGCGCCACGAGGGGAGGAGTTTTTAAAGCAATGGCTCTTCAATTTACCGTCGGATTTAACCGACAGTAAAGGGTAATTAATTGTTCAGGGTAGAACGTTGGGGAAGATGCACCAATTGATTTTTGGAGGCAGCTACCGTCAATTGCAACCAACAGTAACATGTGACCGTTAGGGTTTCCGATGCATTTCTCATCGGCCACAACCGACGCTACCACATGCAATAATTGCGTGGTGGATCATTTTCTAAGGAGCTTACTGTCGGAGGAAATCAAAGGTAAATAATTGACGATTTAAATGTGGTAAGGACATGGTTGTTTACGATTGGTTTTCACATTCCTTCGGTTGGGATCGACGGTAGTGTTTTTCGCGCCTTTTCTCGCGAACAATTATCATTGCCATTATTGTCAGTTATTTTTTCCGATAGTAATTTCATGCCCTCTTCCCCGGTTCATTTTACTAAACCGTGTACCGTCGGTTATATTTGGTTTACCGACGGTAATACCGTCGAGTCGCGCATGACGGTAATTCTTGAACGGCAATAGTCAATTTTCTTGTAGTGCTTGGTTCTTGAAATTTTTAAATGTTTCCCACGTAAGTCCCTTTGTTAATGAGACTGTTAACGAATGCTAACATATCTGTCAACCCCTCAATTTTGTCTCATGTCTCTCCTAGTCATCCCTTAAAATGTCTAAATTACCCCTACACATCCATCACATTTCCAAACTAACCTTCTTCTTCTCCCCCCACCTTAAGCAACAACCACCATCCCCTTCTTCTTCTACCACTAGCCTCACCACCACTAGTACCCCCCAACACCGCAACCACCACACAACATCCCAAGAGTAGAAAAATAAAGCAGAAAAAGAATACCCAGGATACAAGATATGGAAAACAAAAAACAAGGTGAAAAACAAATCACAAGAGCACAGCCAACCAGCCACAATTGCAAAAACGGATGCCCCTAACTTGATGGCACTAGCATCACACCTAAAGAATTAATCTGTGGCAACCCGTGGAAAAAGAGAGAGAGAGAGAGAGAGAGAGAGAGAGAGAGAGANCTCAAGAGCTTGAGAAGTCCCACTTTTGTGAAACTTTTCGCTCCAGTTACTTTTTATTTCTTTTCTCTCTCTCGTTTTCCACTTGTGGGGAAGCAGTACCTCCACGTAGGGTGTCAAAAGCTCTTAGTTTAGTGCTCTTTAGCGGTCAGCCATGTTAAGGTGAGTGACTTTCTTCACGATCTATTTTAGATCACGTATTTTTTTTAAAATTTATTTATTTATTTATTTTAGAATTATTTTATTTATGCATGTTTTATGAAATCCTAAAAGGTAGAACTTAGTATTTTATTTTATATATCTATGAAGTTAGTTAGTTATTAAGAATTCTTTTATTTAATTATTAATGAAGTTATTTAATTAGTTATTTTCTTATAATTATTATTTATTTAGAAACTTCTTATTTATGAAGTAGATATTTATGAAACTATTTTGGAAAGTTATGAAACTATTTTATAACTACATGGGACCACCTATTTTATTGCATTAAATAAAGTCATGTTGTGTGTGTATGATTAGTATTAAGTGATATTCATGTTGTTGATAAAACTTATAACAAAAAATCCTGGTTAAGGAAAGATTCTGGTGGAGAAAATGTTTGTTAAGGAAAGATTTTGGCTAAGGACAAAATTTGGTATTTAAGTTGTTCATTGTAATGCACAGCTCTTACTTGGAAACTTCCAGCTCTTACTTGGAAACTTCCCTAAGCATGGAATCTTAATCTACCTTTATTTTTCTAAGATAAAACATTTAATAAATATATCAAGTCATGCTATGCTATCAGTATAAGGATTATGTAATGATCATGTTAAGTGTTTAAAACTGTTTTCATGAGAGTATATCTCAGATAAAACTATAAGTCAACGACAGTCTACAAGAGGTGAGAGCTCAGGATGACAGAGTGAAGTGAGAGTCGAGAGGAACTCAGGAAGGAAGGGAAGAGTTAGGGAATTAGCACTTAGGGATTGGGTACTGATTTGGGAATTTTTTATTTTGAGGCATTAGATTTTGTTTTCTAATTATTTGACCGAGTCAAATCTAACCGATTTAAAATTTTTGAATTCGCCATCTGACCTTTTTAATGATTCTTCTTTCGAGTCATCCGATCCGCTGACCCGCCAACCGATCCGACCCGATCCGTGAGCAACCCTAGCCGGGGCAAATAACTTCTTAGGACCAAAACTTCATAAACGGGGAAGGAATTGCAACTACTTCAAAACTCCCTAAAGACACGTGATTACTTGCCAGAGCTAGCGTGCCTCAGAAAATACCTTTACTTCACGTCAAAGGTAGGACCTCGACAAACTTTGCATTAGTACTACTAGTCAATACATATCCAAGAATATAATGGCAATACTAAGATGAAACGCATAATTTAGTCGTGTTACATACCCCAGTTGCTGTATCTATGCTATCATATACAAAGCTAGGCCAGCGATAAATTGAACCATCATACAGCTGAAAACAAAAATATTATCAAACATGACGACGGACTATTAAGGGTATAGCGAAGCATCTGTTCTAATTGGGATTCAATAATCCTTATTTATTACCAAAAATTGATATAAAAAAATATATATATAGTACAATTCAAGATACAAGCTGCCAAATCAGCCATCAAATCCAACCACTCCCTCATAGCAAATATAGAAACTTCGAATCTTGTTAATTCCAACACTTCTGTGGCAATGGCAAGTGATAACCTGAGAGACCTCAAATTGCAAGGGTGGTTGTTGCGTTTACATTTTATAATATAACTTTAGATGGCAATTGGACCAATCAATTTCCCAGCAGCTAAACTTCTAACTCATCTACACGGTCAATCCTTTGTCACTTGATCTGGGTCTTCTCCAGGAGTTTGCTTGTTCGTTGTAGCAGTAGTTGTCAATACTTCTCTTGATTCCTGTAAAATTATGCATCAGAAAAATTGTATGAGTTATGAAAATAATCATCTCTGTGTCATGGTAAAAGAATTTTTCCTCTCTGGAGAAGAGAAGAAATGCAAAGAAAAATAAAAGAAAAACATAACTAATTATCAACTACTTTTGCATCAACGACTCATAATTCATGACTACCAGAATAATTTTGTACATTAGTACAGTCTAGCAGACCGTGAGCACTACTTTATTGCCAAATTTAACAATCACAACATCAGAAGCCTGAAGCATTTGAAACATAGCACTATAAGAAGGCTCATCAAAGAGGTAAGCAAAATTGCCAAGCAAATGGTCTATATCACCCACCATATATACAAATGGAACCCCTTACGTACAAATGTAATGGGAGAAAATGTCCACAAGCATGTGATATATCACCTCACACTTCACCAACCTTTCTCTTAGGTTCAGAGAAAGAAAATTAGAAATTATAAGGAGATGCATTATATTCATACTTGCAATAATACCTTGTCTACACTTTTCCCGTTTAAATGAGCAGAATCTTCACGATTTTCTGTCTGGGGTGTAGGTGTAGAATTCTGATTTTCCTTTAAGTCTTTACATAATGGATTGCCATTTACAACTACTCCAGATGTGGATGGATCCGTATCAGCAGCCATAGCCTGAGATTTATCAACAACCTTATCACCCACAGCTTGATTTCCACCTTCAACTGTATTCTCATCTGTCTCGAATATTTTAGTTTCTGTAGCTGCTGCTTCCTCAAGTTTCGTTTCTTCTTCTCTTTGTTGTCTTCTCCTTGCCTCTTGCTCCTTTAGTTGCCTGAATCTGTCAGAGAAAGACAAGCACAATTACAACTGTTGAAAACAAACCAATAGCATTATGAAATGAGAGTGGCTACCTACAATTACTAACCTTTCACCAGGTCGTGGCCCCTCTGATGTCGATTTCTCACCTTGTCTGGCTTCTGCTGCTTTTGTGGGATTTACTTTAGTTACTGACTTCTGAATCTGCATTTGGTCATCCTTCATGATATCATCTTGGATTTGACTCAGCGGATTTTTCGCACCCCCAAACTTTTGAAGCCATACTTGTTGTGCGGTGCTCAATAAATTATTTGTTAACCTGCACATCTTGCAGAAAATAGGTAAATATAGATTGACAGGATATTATAAGACCAACTGTAAGATTTTGCTTATGCTCACCAGTAAAGGCTAAGACCAGAAGGAACCGAAAGAGCAAAATAACCAATCATTAATGGAAGGATCTTAGTTATGGCTTGAGAACTCTTCATGTTGGGATCATTAGCCTGTAAGTTGATATGGACAATGATTTATAACTTGGCACATACACAGATGCACTTCCATGTGCAGACACAGAAAGTAAACCAATATGAATAATGCATTCATAATCCAGGTAGAAGAGAAGAGGATGGTGGGTGGGGTTCATGTGACAGCTAAAAAGATGATCAGTTAGATTGCCTGGATATGGATACAAAAGGCCAAATGCTATACTAACATATAGTATTAATTAAGCTTGAAAGTGTCCTACTTAAAGCTATAACTAGCCATGGCCCAAACTTCTATACGGCACAACTGGAAAATAATTGTAAAATAAGGTCCATAGGCAAAATAATGATTAGAACCTGCATGTATCAAATTTAATTGTACACACAAACATGACAAACCTGTGATACTGATGACTGCATTATTTGGACAGAGATGTACTGAGTGACAACCAGCAACACCGGCAATACAAGGTAAGCCAATGTATCCGACCATCCAAGGGGAGGGTGACCATCCTGAAGTTATATGATTAAAGAAGAAGAAGAAGAAGAAGAAGAAGAAGAAGAAGAAGAAGAAGAAGAATAATAATAATAATTAAAACAAACTCCATATTTAAATCCACTTAGAATTTGCAAGATCATATACAAGGTCAAGGAAAACCAAAATGATTGATGTATAACTTTTTACAAAACTCTAGATCCAGGAAGACCAATCAGAATACATAAAATATGTGCCACTTAAGAACAAAGGTGCAATAATGTAACATTCATTAAGCCATTGACACACAGAGAAAATGAGCACCTGATTTGGTGCCATTTATATTAGATTTTTTGAATAAGTGCTGTACCATAGATATGTGTAATGTAGGTACAGCAGTTATCCTGCCTTTTCCTAATGTGTAACACACTCAAGGACACACACCTCAACAATAGCTTATACTAAACATATAGAACACAAATTGCAGTTCGAATATTTTGATAAGCTAAAGATTTTAACTTGTTACCCTCTGCAGTCTGCAATGCATTCAACTGTGGTGCATATGTGGAGGGTTCCTTATGATTCATGTAACTTGCCATTGACAAAGAAAATATTATCTTATATGAGAGGGTGTAAAATTTAAAACAATGGATCAAATGGCATTCTCCAATTATAATAAACAATTTGAATGGGGAAAATGCAATAGAAGAGCATCCTGATTTCTTAGAATAACTAGTTTCCACCCAGGGAAACCTTGTAAAGAATGCCAAAAACAGAAATAGAAAGGGAATGAATGCATTCTTCTGTTGCCATTTTTTGTCTTCATTTAATGAACTCAACTTCATCTTAGGATGATAATAATGTTTTGAACAAAGTAGCTTTAAATCAAATAAGATCTCTAAAATATTCTTCCATTTACCACCAATCGTACACAAATTCTCTGCAACTTGCAAGTATTACACTCCTCCTTTAAATTCCCTCTTTACTTACCTCCACACTCCCAAAGGAGTACAACAACGTCTTTGTATTATATGAACAAATCCAAAGATTAACAAGAACATGAAAAACTGACGGCCAACTTTCCGTGCTACTGAACATTTAAAAATGTATATAAGAAATGTGCTTATTACTGATACAAATGAAGGGGCAGTTCAGAATATGGTCTTCAGTGATTCAAGTTTTCATCCAATCAAATCATTTTATATGCATAACTTTTCAAATAGTGGGTGACAAAGTCAAATATTTTTGGCTTATGTGGCAAGATTTGATTGGATGACAATGTAAGAAAAACTGTACTATTAGTGCATAGCAATTAAACTAGCGATTTTAGCATGAAATCCAATGACCTAGACAGAAAAGAATATAATACTAGAAATTTTACTAAATTAATATTTATATTCTTTGTATATGCAGTTTTATTTTCTATTTTCTAAGTGAGAAACTCACCACAAAAGGAAATAGCCAAGAGATACCACTGCCATTTTGACGAGCCGCAACAGTAGTTGGTCCAGCAAGAGAAGGTATCCAGAAGAAACCTTCAGTAAGGAGTCCCTTCATTTTTTATTTAGGAATACACACAGACACACAAATGCATAGCATTAGCTATGGAAGATAGATTCATATGTACCCAAAAAAACAAAACAGAAACAAAATAGACTATCAAATAGCAAATCAACAGAATAAGCAAGAGACCTCATCTGCCACATTTGAAAGGGCTCGATATAGACCAATCCACACTGGTATTGTTGCGAGCGTAGGCAGGCATCCTGGGGGAAGAAAGATGGATTAAGCAGAAAATTACTAACTGCATATTTACAAATTAGATTAATGCTTCATAATTTCTGGGTGCCTGCATACCTAATTAAGCACCCAAAAAAATGCTTTCATAGCTGAGATAGAACAATAATTATAGTTCCATACATTTTTTAATAACTCAAAAAAAAAAAACATTCGGAGCAAAATTATGGAAATAATTTGGAAAGAAACCGGAATTGTGATATGAAAGCTAAGGAACAAACCACCCCCAAAAACAAAGGAAACATTTATATGCCAATCATTTAATGAATACCCGCTAGAGGATTAATGCCAGCCAATTTATACAAACGAGCAGTTTCAAGTTGAATTCTCTCCTGCAACAAGACAATATTAAAAAATGAAATTCGGAATAAAAGAATTCCACGGGTCAGAAGTTACAGTGACAAAATGCAGACGCAAATAACGGCGTCTATCAGACAATATAGCAGCTCATTCAATTCCCTAGTGGCATAGACGGGACATAAGGACAAAATAATGTTTTCATGGTTAAAGGTGCCAGGTAAGATCTCAAAAATTATCCAACAGCTTTCCACTTTAGTTTAATTATGATCTAAGAGATATTTCTTTAGAGAAAGTAACACTTATAGAATCAAAATAAAATACCTGATCACCAGCATACCGTTGCTGGATAGCCTTTATTTGAGGTTGCAATGATCGCATGGCCAAGGAAGATTCTACCTGCACACAATCGCTAAAAGTTTTATTCACCTGAATTGTGATAAAGAGGACATAATGAAGAACATTATATATTAAGAACATTTTTAATGTCAATAGCAATGACAGTCAGTTCACAACCTTAAATTTATAATGATCAAAAGAATATGAATTAACTGACCATTCTCAGGTCATCACCACTATTGAGTTTGAAGCACATTCCAACAAGAACAAACCTGTTTTTTGGTCAATGGAAATGTGGCAGCTTTTACAAGAACCGTGAGCAGTATAATTGCAAAACCATAAGCATATGGCACATGCAAAGTAGAAAGCCCATCCTTGAGTACCTGACGAAAAAGGTAGATTACTTCCCTTAAAATTAGTAATTATTCGATAATGTATGATGGCAGATGTAGACCCATGCGTAAGTATACAAGAAGAACTTTTAATCAAAATAGTTATCAAATAACACACAACGTCCAAAAGTTTCAGGGAAAACAAAAAGTCGGTAAAATTGGAAATTGCAAACTCCGTCGATCTTTAGATATTCATACTCATGTATAAAGGAGTTGTGCATTATTAGTAGAAGTAGCATATTGCCTTGTTGACAGAAAAAAAAAACTGATTGAGCATTGGGGAGAAAGTTGGGATAGAATTTATTGTGAAAAGATGGTAAAATCATGCCTTAAGTGGTCTAGTCATATGCAAAGCAGACCTCGAGAAGACCCATTAAGGAGAGTGGAGGGTAGCCGAATAGCTAAAGGTACAGTGAGACCAAGAAAAACTATAGGCCAAAACTATCAAGAAAAATATAGATTTTAATGATTTGATGATAGATATGATCCCACAAGTGATCTATTTAGTCTAATGGACCTAGTGGATAAAATTTGGCTGTTGCTTGAGCTTAACAGTAGCAGTTCAAGCACTAATTCATGGTGAGACCTGAACAGGATAGATCATTTGATTAATTTCATCACTAAGCTCATTATCATAACATTAAAGTCGTTTCCATGACAAATAAACTAATCACAAGAAATCGCTTCGCTAGAATCAGAGTGGAAACAAAGACATTTAGCAATTGGGAATCCTATTCGCTTGTGACTTCTAAACTGCAACAGCAAATACCACTAAGTCACTAACCATCCACATCGAAACCCTACCAACAACCACAAATCTCGTGGATTGCAAAGCCTTTAGTTTCCCCTAAACTACAAAAACTTACAATCTTACTTTCCAACCCTAACTCCACCCTAGGAAACGAACAACGCGCCAAACATCGAATTTCCTCGCCGCCGAATTAAGCACTTCACAAATTAAAATTTTCAAATCAAGCTTTCAATCGAAGAAAGAGCTCGCAGTTGAGTTCAATAGCTACAACAACAATTACCTTGAGGACAGTCTCCATGTAGTTGGTGATTCCAGAGAGCCAATCGTTGTTCTGCTTGGCGGTGGTCGCCGCCGCGTCGGAATTGGAAACGGCGGCATCGGCAACCGTGTAGAGAAATCCCTCCGCTCTGCCGAACAGCTCCCTTATCAACACTTCGGCGCCGTCGGGCTCAGGCAAGAACCCGGGCTTGAACCCGAACCGGGCGACCGAGACCGAACCGCGGAGGAAGTGCCTGGTCGAACCGGAGAAGGCGTGGGAGTGAGGCCGGTTCAGGAGCGGGGTTCCGGTCCGGTTCCCGAACGGAGCAGAGACTATGTTGGGCGGCGCGCAAGGCAACAGAGAGGCCATTTATTTGGGCTCGGAAACGAACCGGTTCGAAGAGGAGAGAGAAACCCTAGCACTCACCGGTTCCGTTGGAACGAATTGTGTAGCATAGGAGGTGTCTATTAGAGAAGAGCAGGTGAAGAAGAAATGGAGGCAATGCAAATCGTGGCGTGGTGATATTGTTGGAGCGCAAAGGAGTTGGGTACCATTTTACCTCCTCCGTTGTTGTTGGTTTTAAATATATGAAACTGGCCCACCAGTATCGCAATTAACAAATAAAAATAAAATAAGATTAAATAAGTTTTTATGTCAGTTTTAATTTTAGTCCTTAATAAATATTTTTTTTTTATGTTTCTATCGTTAACCGTTAACGTGATAAATAAAAATGAAAGTCAATCATGCTTATGTAACACTTTATTTATTCATGTTGCATAAATAAAATTAAATAAAATTTTAATTTTAAACAAATCAAAACTTTTAGTTTTAATCTCTAATAAATCAAAATTTTTGGTTTTAGTTTTTTTTTTTTTTATATTTTGCATTATGTTGGCTTGGCCGGCTAATTGTCATATGGCTAGTGTCATGTGAATTGCACGTGTCTCATAACCCAAATTCACAAGAAACCCATAAACATAACACGCGCTTGCCGGAAGACCAGTTTTACCATGTTTCATCTTCATATTTCTTATCTCCTCCACCATCACTAGTTGTCTCACTACCACTAGACTTAACACCCAATATCACTGCACCACCGCCCTCTCATTTTCCTTTTCTCCTCCATCGTTCCCACCACTAATACATTGCCCCCACCGCCTACTTACACCCACTCGCAACGCCCACCACTAAATCTCCACCTCTATCCTTTCTAACCATCAAAATTTCCAAACCCTATAGCCAAAACCTTCACTTTCTAAGACAAAATCACAAAATAAAAATAAAAATTAAACTCATCACAAGCAAGAACAAAACTTGGAAACCCAAAGACAAAACCATTGTGTCCCTACCATCATTCTCAGTAGTGGTTTGAGCGATGTTAAGGATGGAACTGCGTGACTCACGGTTAAGAAAGTGGCTTATGGGGTTGACGTTAAGGTCCTAACTGCAATAATGAAAATATGGTTCCTCACTATGGTCCATGTGAATGGAGGTGCCGGTGCGTCAACGATATACCACATCAATGGTACGTCAATTGAGTCAATGATGCTTGTATGTTTAGCAATTACTTAGTTATTTATTATCCAGTATTAATTATGTGCTTATGTGCTTAGTACTTGCATGTGTAGTCATAAGTAGAGACTTGTATTTGATTTGCTAGTATGATGTTAGATTTTCTATAATGAGTAGATTTACGATATGATATGCTGGTAATTTATAAATAGTATTAAGCCATAGTTAGATCATTAATGATAATTAAGTAATCAGTAATGCATGGGAACCTTAGGATAGTAGACTTTTGATTTTGGTAATATTATTGATGATTATAAATCCAGTTATTGGGCACAAGTTTAGTGTACTCGTCCCAGATATGGGTTCAACATACCCACAATAATCTCAGTATACTTCATGGATTCAGCGTTTCCACTCTTCAGTATCACAAGAATTCATCCTGACGAAACAAGATTGGAATTGTTCCTCCTTGACCGAGGACTGAGACTTGTCTCTCCTTAACCCCTCAATTAGAGGTAGACATTTTTATAGTGACCTTTATTTGTATCATACTCAGTACTAGTACTTGCAGGACATTTATATACATTGTTCAATTATTTCTTACATGCCTTTGTATATATTTACTTTCAGTTAAACATGTATGTATTCTATGATCAGTATATGTTACATGAGTGTTACCGTGGTATCCACCACTGAGTTGACAACTCACCCCTCTGTCATATTATTTTAGATACTGTTGGCGATCTTGATAATGTTGAGGTTCAACGTCAATGGTGAGATCTACTTTGTAGTGGGGTCAACCAACCTTATTAGTATTAGGATGTTCCAGATAGCTTAGGTAGGTCATATATTGTCCAACAATTTTATCATTATTATTTACTTACGTATCTCAGCTATTTATCAATTTTCAGTTGTAATAAGATATTTAGTATTATATTTATGCGAAGTATTTATTAAATCAGCTACATGCACAGTAAGTAAGTAAATCAGCTTTCGTAGGTTTAGTGTCCTTACGTGTGGTCACTCCTAAGTTTGGGGCATGACACTTTGGTACATCCAAAAAGGACGAATACATGAGACATTTTCTGGGACAATTTTAAAGTTAATTTATGTACCTCTAAGGCAAAGAGACATAGGAGATATGTCTATGTTGTCCTAGTATTTCTATATTTTCTATTTTGGGATGTTTACCAAACATTACTTTATACTTAAAATAATGAAATAATCACGCACACATATATATTCATCAACCTTTTTCAAAAAGCTTTTTTCAAAAGCATATTTTCTGAAACCATGTTAATAAAAACCATGCACATGCAAAACTTAATTGGTCACTTTCATAAACCTTTTATTACCAAAAGATTTTCACAATTACTCTAGAGACCTATTTATACTAAGAGGATAAAAGATAAAATAACTTATAATCTTTCTCTTGGTCTCCAAAACTTTTTTATAATCTTCAGAATTTTGTTGTTATCCCCAAAACACACGAACTAGTTTTTAAGTCCATAAATAACAGAAACCTTCAGCTCAGGTTTTCTTCTTGATGAAGATTAAGGATCCTCACTGTTGTTCTATTTTTTCCGTAGTTCCTTCAGACCATGCCTGTGGCGGCACTCCAACCACCTCCAACCATACTTTTCTAGATAGATTTGCCTCTCTTCCACCCTATGTTTTGATTTGGTCGAATCGCTTCATCAATAATTCTCTGCAATAATTCATTGTATCCTTTCTATCTTCTATAGTTTCAAAGGTAATGAGCATCTTATGGGGGCCTATATCTGCCATTCTCTTGATAGATTTTCAGCCAGCACTTCAACTGAAAATGGAATTCTTCATCCTCCAATAATACTCCTAAGTCTTTCACTCATTTCTGGATCAATTTGTACATCAATCCTTTTCCTCGTTGCGTCTGAACTCTGGCTCGCAGACTTCCCATTATTCTTAACCATACTGTCGATGATAGAGGTTGTTCCCCGCATGTCTTCACTTGTTTGTTCTGATTTCCTTGATGCTTATTCCTCTTGTAAGCTGTTTCTTTCACCTGAATTCTAGCCCTTCTTGATGTATTACCATTCATCCTTTCAATGGCTTTTAAAGTTTCCTCCCTTATTCCATATCAGATAAAGGCAAAAGGTGAGATTGACTAGATTTCCTCTTTGTTGTCACATAAAAATCCAGTATTTTTCCACTGTAGTTGAAGACTCTCCAAATCCACTTGCGTTTCACCCTATCTGGAAGCTGATCTACAAAGATAGTCACAATACTCTCTTCTTCTCTTCCACCCATCTGCTTGTTAATCGGACATTCCCTGCTAACCCTGTATCTTCATGTCTCGAATCTCTAGGTTGCTTCACGTTCCATGCGCCCATTCTCCGTTGTCCTTCATTCTGTCCCCATTGTTGCCCGCTTTGCCTCCATTTCCTCCTCTATGCCACACGCTCATCACTCCAATCTCCAATATATAATAGGCTCTATGCCAATCTACACAATTACACACCTTAATTATCGTGAGATTGACATCCTCGAGTTGAGACAATAAAAATTTAATAACGAGATCCCCACCGAAAAGCAATATATTGATCATTCATAAACAAAGTTGCATACAAAAGTATCTGAATTATTCAATTACGAGGAAATGCACATGTAATTTCGAGTCATTTTGGTTCTTAAAATTCAAAATTTGACTTAATTATTGAAATTGTAAGTTACATGTCAAATTAGTCTCTTGATTCATTATCATTATTGTATTGTCATGTTTTGACAAATTTTTCGCATTAAATGAGAATGTGATAACAACATAGACTATGTGGCAACACTAAATGCTAAGAATATGGATTTGACGACACTTGTAGTTACAAATCTTAGTTGCTATTGTAGCTTCATTTACCACTATATACTCTGACAATCTCATTTGCAGTTTCAAGTGCAGTTACAACTTATTTGTTGTCCCATTTATTGCCACTGTCCCTTTTAATGTGATAAATCAACGTAATGATAATGAATTGAGAGACTAATTTGACTTACAACTTACAATTTCAGAAATTAAAAAGTCAAATTTTGAATTTCAAAAACCAAAGCAACTCAAACTTACACTTTCAGAGACCAAAATGAACATTATCCCATTCAATTACCAATTACCATAAAAGTGCCAGAACTAATAAAAAATGTTAAAAAAAGAAAGGACAAAACTTAACAGTTGACTCCAATTGACAGAATGAAAATAGCTCCCACATGGTAACCCTTATTGTGCAATTCGTCTCTTATTGTGCAAATCTTCTCTCACCAGGTAATCTAAAGGGGATTACACAACAAGAAAAAATGAAACCTAAAAATGCTAACACTAAAACATGATTCAAAAGCAATAACAAACTTGAGGGTCTAAATGCTTAAATCGGTAAAGGGGGTCTGATTTCAAGAATAGCAAATATTAAAAAAAAACCTTGTCCTGTCCTAAAATCAAAGTCGTTAGTTCCGATTTCAGGATGGTAGGAACACAAGGAACAGCGATGCCAGGGGGACAGGGGGTCGGGACTGGAATTGGTAACACCTGTGCCAAATTAATTTGGCTTCGTCGACTGCGCCTAAAACCGAAAACCTCACTCCCTCAACTATACATACTCACCCGTTTTCATTCTTCAAACACAATTTCACACATTAGTTTCTTATTCTCTTCTCCATTTTCTCTCTATTCTCCATAGCTACAATTTTATTTGTTGTATACTGTTGAGAAATAAATGAGTAGGCAAGGCGTTATCACTTTTATTTTTTATAATGGTTCAGTGCAAAATTCTGATATTGGAGGGGTTGAGTTTGTTAGTGACAACGGCGCAGAGTTTGTTATAATTTGTTCGTCTATGTCATTCTCTGATTTGCATGATGCAATTTCTTCTCATTTTAATAGGAGAGTAGAGAGAATCGGATATATGGCTCTAGTGTCTTTCATTAATGGGTTTATTAAATATCGTTCTGTTATGATATCGAACGACCTCTAGGTGCAGCAAATGTTTTGTTTTATATGAGACTTATAAGGAAAAACTTATTGGCATTGAACTGTTTGTCAACTTCGAAGAGGTTTGTTCCTAATGTTGATAATGAAGGTGGTCTGAATTCAAATCCACTGTACCAAGAATACATTGAACCAATAGTAATGTCAGATAATGAAATGTTAGCAAACGAATATAACGATGCTAGTTGGATTGAGCATGAAAGTAATATGTCTAAAGACGGTGGAACTGATGACGATTCAGGTACTGTCAATAATTAATTTTTTTATGATGATAATTAATTTTAAATTAACAGATATGCAAGAGTATGCTCTACACTCACCTCGTAGACAGAATCTTGTGTATTAGAAAAAAACAATCTTTGTTAACTAATAAAAGTTAAATTTATTGTGTATATTGAAAATAACTATTACTTTTTCTATAATTATCCACATCCTTGCAATAAATTTTTAATATGTGTTTATGATAATAATTAATTTTAAATTAATAATTCTATAATTATATAGACTAACAGAGGTGCAATAGTATGCTCTACACTTGCCTTGTAGAGAGGATTTTGTGTATTAGGAAAAACAATATATGTTAACTAATAAGAGTTAAATTTATCGGGTTATTAAATTTATTTGGTTATTAAATTTATTCAATAACTAATTATATATTTTTGGATATTAAAAATTACAAACAATGAAGTTAATGAACAATAACATGGTTCACCGCCTTTCTTACACACCTTTTGATGCCAAAAGTATGCGTGCAATAGAATTTGGAGACATGGGTAATGATTATGGTGCAAGTGATGATCTCTATAAAGGGAGAATTTTCAACAATAAGTAAGCAATTAAAGTAGTCGTTGCAAACCATTGTATGTGCAACGGGGCGGATAATAAAGCAAAAGACTCAGAACTGGCGACATACTATTGCAAATGCAAATATTTTGGTCAAAGGTGTCAATGGCTTATTAGGGATACATTGAAAAAGAACAACTACTTATAGGAAGTCACTAAGTACAATGGTCGTCATAGTTGCGTTGCCTCAAAACTTACCTAAGACCACTCGAAGCTGACTTCTGACAACATTGCTAGGGTGATTTTAGTGCAGATAAGTGTAACACCCTAGCTAGCTACTTACGCTAAAGTCGTAAGCAATGCTCACTAGTTTGTTACTTCTTGGCTAGATTACTTTTAAACTTACTTTTCTAAAATATCCATTAATTGAAAATATTGACAAACTTAAAACTTTTTCTTATTTAGTAAGGAAGAAAGTATGAGTTGTGACCGTGACAATATAAAGGCAATAATCTACGAGCTAAACGTTTCATCCATCATCATATATATACAATTAACTAACAAACAGGTCACCATGTTCGGTCATAACGTGCATTAATCAATATAGGTTTACTGTGGTCCAAAAAACGTTTACATCAGTCACAGATACGTACATACATACATACATACATACATACATACACACACACACACACATCCACTGTCCAAATATATGCACGAGACATGGCCAGCTCCACTAATCTCGGCGATGCCACATATACGTATAACAAAAGAAGATAAGTAGATGTCACGCTCCACAGTTCGCATGGTGGTCAAGTCGAGTCTTGCAGAAAGGTCACATACAGCAAAAGAGGTACTCCTGTCTAGACTAGGAGCTCTACTCAGCAACTCCCCGTCCTACTACCCTCAGCACCCTCGCCTAAGGCCTCTTCCTCCTCCGGATCCTCCTTAGGATCATCCTCGGAATCATCCTCCTACGAAATCCATTCGTAACACCCTAACCAAGGACCCTTGTGAGCACCCTATAACCAAGTGGGTGAAACTTGAGGGTCCTACCTCAGCATCCTGGGGGCTGATGATGTGGGCACTCTTTCGTCGGGCTGATGGTACAACTTTCTTCCTCGGCATCATAAGACGACGAGGGCCTGACACTCTATTAGTGGATTCCTGTCAGGGGAGAGGGTTAGAGCCTCAGCAATGATCCTCTCGGATTGGCCCGACTTGGTGTCATCGAGGATAATGGGAGAATTATAACATGATCTAGGGGCTAGAATAGGGTTTGGGGTTACCAGCTCCTGAGGTCCCTGTGGAACTGGGCTATGGGCGATGCTGAAACATGAGAAACGTCAAGAGGAGGTATGTGAACCACTGGCAGTGGGACGACCTGATCCTCTGCGAACTCTACTGCTACTGAAATTGTGACGGCCCCCGAAGTGGGGTCAACCTTGATGTTTGAGTGCAAGGTTTGGATTCTACAGTTCCCCTGCAAGCTCTCCATACTGCCCTGGAATCACAAGTAAATAGGGGTGAGAACATACATCCTCAGCGGGAATCCTCTAGGAATGACTCTTTCTTCATATTCACTTATGATTCTCCAGCTCTAGAGGTCTCTAAATATAAAATGAATAATAAAGACTCCTTACTTGATTTTAATCCATACAAGTCCCCAAGCAGCTTTATCTATTTACTATGTGAGGGGAGCTATTTCTGGTGTTACCAAAATTTGTAACCTCGAGCTTTCTACTTAAGCGCATAAACATCTCGTGACGTTGGGTCACGTATGAGTGTACTTTAATGAATCTGAGAGGAATAACTCGTAAATGCATTTCATGCGTATTCTTTCAAATATATCTCATCATACAAGAATCACACTTGCTCTTTTTAACTATAACTTATATAAGAATCACATTTGCTCTCTTAACTTTAAATTGTGATATAAAAATCATACTTATTCTCGTAACTTTCATGAATGTGGAATCTATTAAGGCCTCTTTATGTACTGGTCAGAATAGCCTTCCTTCGAGCACAACTTTCTTTACTTAACATTTTATGCACTAGTCAGAATAGCCTTCTTTCGAGTGCAACCTTCTTTTCTCTAGGTATTGAGCTCAAACCTTATGGTAGCAACCCACAGACGCATTTAGGGTCTAATAAATGACCATCTATTAATAGATGGTGAAGGGACCGTCATAGCCTAACAATCAAAGGGGAAAAATACGTGTTTAACATTACCATCCATATCAGACGGTGAATGGATTGTCATAGCCTGACAATCAAAGAGAGAAAATATCTTATTTCCTTTTCATACACCTAGAGGGTTTCACATCTCCATTCAATGTACAACTCCTTAGTAGAGTGACCAACAATTTGCATTGGTCCAAAGGGGTTTATATTTTATTTCCTTTCTATACACCTGGAGGGTTTCATATCTCCATAAGATGTACAACTCCTTAGTGGAGTGACCAAATATCTGCATTGATCCAAAGGGATCGCTCCACTTGGGATGCATATTATCTCTTTATCCTACATAAGTGTGTTATTCAGAAAAGTATTATGAATACCTCATCCGAAGAAGGCCTCATCTATCTTTTATTCTTAAAACGTCTTATGAATTTGCCTCAATTGAGGAACTTAATTAATCTTTCACTTGCTCTTTGGAAAATCATATAACACACTTATATAGGGAATTTCTTTTATGCATTATTACGGCCTTAACATCCCTCAATTTTCTTTTAACTTTAGCGTCTTTTAACTTTAGCATCCTTTAGTGATCTACTCTAAGGTCACCCTGACTCTCCTAGTTTGCAACCTTTAATTACTCATAACATGTCAACTTTCAATACAATATATAGTAGGTACAACAAGCATACAAATCAAGCATGAAATCCTAGGTACTTCTTTGACTATCCATACAAGTATTCATCGGGAATTTACACAAAATTGCATGGTCGTCTCATTTACGACCAAAGACATGGAGTTTGGAATACTTTGCTTTGATTTTAGCCACTTTGCTCCTTTCTTAGCTCAAACTCATAATTGTTCCTTAAAATTCCTGAATTACCCTCTAAAACTCATCTAACTCCTTTTTAACCCAAAATTCCCAAATTTCTCAAAACTTTTATTTATAAAAAATTTTGGTTAAAATGTGTATTATGTTTGTTACAATTCCATCAAGGCAATAAACTTGCTTCAAACCTTAGATGTTGGAAGAATGGCCATGTGGCAAGGAGGAACACATGCATGGTGACATGTGTCACGCCACGTGTCATGATGCATGTGTGGTGACCAATGGAGCATCTCGAAGAGTTCTCAGGCGCAATTTGGGTCGTTTCAGGACCCAAAAAGAGGGATTTTAATCCCAAAAATTTTAAATTGATTGAAGGAAGGTAAAATTATTTAGTTTTCTTCAAAAAAGGATTAAGAGATCATATTTTGTCTTAAAAAGACCTCATATGAAAAAAGGGAACAATCCTTGGGCTCTAGTGACCATGCGTAACACTAAAACGATTACCTGGGTTAGAAAAAGAGTAAGATTTTTCTAAGATGGCTCTAATTTGGAATAAGGACTTTAAAGAGTGTGAAAAGATATATAAATTCATGCCAAGACATTCCTCGTGTATCCAAGCATGAATTTAGGGCAATTGAGACCCATTGGTTAGCTGACAGGGCATTCTAGGGCTCACCGAGCTAGTCAGGGCTAAAGGGAAATTTTTTTCCCTTTTTAAAACACTCAATTTACTTTTTTTGATAACTTGAATGAGCTTTTCTAACCTATTTAAATAAATTATTTATATGGTTAAGTCACATAAAATAAATTTAAGGAAAAGTGGGGTGTTACAATAAGGACAATGCCAAAAATTATAATAAAAGCTATTCAAGCAAATGTTATGGACCGCCAATGATACTGGCCTTCATACCAGAAGACATGGCTAGCAAACCAAAAGGCAATTGCACAAGTGTACGACAATTAGGAAGATTCGTACAATGAGTTGCCAAATTGGTTGCTTGCACTGAAAAATTATGATGATTTGTGCACTGTTGAAATGGATATTGTCAATGCATACAATGCTGATGGATCATTGTATATGTGATAGAGTACAAAGAGTGATGGTGGCAGCGACAGCGGCAACCCAACAGTGGCAGAGGGGTGGTGACGCTGTGATGGCAAGGAGGGTGGTGGCGGTGGCAGGACGGTGGTGGAAGGGTGGTAGTGTTGTGGTGGCAGGACGGTGCTGAGGTGTGGTGGCGATGGCACAAATAAAATTCAGGGGGCAGGGAGAGGGAGTTCAGGATGCGGAGAACTAATGAGGAATGAAGGATGGGACAGAGGTAGAGGCTGTATATATAAGCTCCTCCGTCTGTTCGCGACCATTAATGAAACTGCATTGTTACCGTCAGACATATCTGATGGTAACTTGCCGAACGTTACAAACCTGTGAAAATGTGTGTCTCCTCATATGTCGAGGATGTTATCATTAGACATATCCGACGATAACTTGTCGAACAATACAAACATGGGAAAACGTATGTCTCCTCATATTTCAAAGTTGTTATCGTCGAAAATATCTGACGGTAAGTATTCGAACATTATGAACGTGGGGTGGGGAACACGTGTGTCGTCTCATATTCAGAGGTTGTTATCGTCGGACATATCCGATGGTAACTTGTCGAACGTTACAAACGTGGAAAAACTTGTGTCTCCTCATATTTCGAAGTTGTTACTATTGGAAATATCTGACGATAAGGGTAATAATTATTATTAAATGGTTATTATTAACCAAATATGCTATGATTTATTATTATTAATTTTAATGTCGGAATTGTCCAACAATAATTTTAGAATAATAAATACTAGTAATTTAATATTTATTTTTTTGTTTTACCGTTGAAGCTGTCGACGGTAAAAGCTTCGCGTTACCACGTGCCATTAGGCGCCAAATATTACCGTCGATTTTATCGTATAATATTTGTTTGACTGTAATCATGGCTAAAATTGCTCAGTTCGTCCTAAAAGCCGTTACTATCAGTTTTCTTAGTGTTTTCTGACTGTAAATCCATTGGATTAGTGGCAGATGGTAATGACTCGAGATAGCTAACATGTTTCTAGTAGTGATGTTCAAAAATTTATCAGATCAAATTAAATTCAAATTGCAATTATAATAATTATTAGAAAGAGAAAACATGAATTACAATTACAATTAGTATAAAATAGCATAGAATTATATGACATTTAAAACAATTAAAAAATGTAGAATTAGCTAAGATATGTCAGGTGACAATTGGAGAATTGTTCTTAACAGCTTCTAATAGCCTCTCATTTAATTTGTTCTAAATTTTAGAGTTCACATTTGTATGCTATATTGATATTGATATTGATTCCTGTTACATATAATAAAATAATAGATGATTAATTTAGGGGTGAGTGATTTGATTAATATATATGAGATTTAGAGCTTATGCCTCCTTATCACTATTGTAAAAAAAAAAAAAAATTGGTTGATTGATACCATTGATCTAATTACAAAATTTTTAAAGTATTATATTCCATTAAAAAAAAAATTTAAAATGTAGGGACCTATTTAGACGAAACACTTTGATTGATTTTTTTTTCTTTTTTTCTTTGTGTGTGTTGTTATTATTTACTTCTTTTTGATTGAATTTATTTTGGGTCACCTGCATTTTTGGTGACGGATTGGATTGATGACACTCAATTTAGTAGGCTAGTTACTTGCCTGGAGACTGAAAATAATTTGGAGCTGTCACATCCTTTTAAGGAATGAAAGCACCGAGCTAGGCCCAACTTCAGCAGCTTATTATTCTAGCAGATATTCCTTTTTTTTTCTAAATGCTGGTATACTTACATTTTCGACCAAAACCAAAAAGGATACACTTACGCTGCTCTGAAAATGACCAATCAAAAATATATAAGAATGCAACCAAGAAATTGGCCTAGACAACATTAAGTCAGGGATCTCCCAATTAAGCCTAAACAATTTTGAAGAGCATAATGAGAGAACAATTTATATTGAACCCTCTCAAACTCTTCGTTAGAATCACAAGAAGCAGATACATGACCTTCTGCAATCAACATAATAACGTAAAAAAGCTAGAGAAATTCTTAATCTTATGACCTCAAAAAACAATAAAAGTGAAAAAATTCTAAGGTTTTTGAGAGAAAATTGTTTTTTTTAGATAACACTGTGCGGGTGCAACAAGCAGCATGAAGACTATGTAATGATCCCATTTTTATTTTTATTTTTTATAGACTCAACCACTAATCCTTGATTTCTTTTTCTTCATGGGCTTCAGTTATCCTTAGGACAAACTCAATCAGAGCATGGAAATCATAGTTGGCAGAAAGGAAGAGGATAGAGCCAGGGAGCCACAAGGGCGATGATAGAAACCGCAGAGGGAAATGTAAAAGCTTTGTTTTAAAATTATTTTATTAGTTAATTGATTGTAACGATGATATAAAGTAATTTTACATAAACATCAAATTATGTTTTATAACATAGTTAACTCTAATCTTACCTATTAACTCAAAACCCTAAACTCTAAACCTTTTTTTGCAGTAAGAGTTAATTGCAATTAAACTTTTATTTTAATTATCATTATATTGACTGTAATGAAATTTTAAGATATAAATAAATAAATAAAATCAATTTTATACATATTTAAATAAAAAATTAGCTCAATCATATTCAATATTTGAATAAATAACTAAACAAATAATTCGTTGTTGAAATTAAAAAAGGAAAAAAAAAATCAAATCATGCTTAAAAACGCAGTGAATTTCTTGTGCTAAATGGCAAGTCGTTGCAAAACCGCATATTGTTGCTATTCCAAATTTAGAGAATTGGAGGAACACGCTACCTACTTTCAATAATGTATTAGGTTACCAACGGGAGGGTTAGTTCAAGTAGTAAGCAGCTTGGTATCGCTTAAACAAGGTATCGAGTTCGAGACCTTGTGTCCCCGCAGTGAGACTCACCTTGCATACCGTGCAGCTAACCAACTTATTAACCTTCAGATATATTTGCATTCTCAGCAGGCAAATGAAGGGATAAGAAAATCAAGGAATATGAGGTCCAAATCTCCTCCCCTAACAAACCGTTCAGATAAGAAAAGAATCTAGAAGATGACAATCTCATTGGACCTCATTTCTCCAACCATATTCCGAAGTCTAGTCAGTATTACTGAGTTCCCCCATATACCCACCCTGCCACACCCAAGTTCTCAACAACTCCAATCTTCAAGCTAAGTCGGTTAGGTTTCATCCAATTATGGCAGCAACAACAATGGCCATGATGATCAATGCAAAGTGCCCCAACCCCACCAAGCTAACGCTTTCACAATTCCAGAGCCTTCCAAAGGGCCTTATTTGCACAACAACAAAAGCACGAGAGAGCTCCAGCCTCTCCATCTCCTCCATAGCAGGCAGTGCCATTGCCGGTGCCGTCTTTTCCACCCTCGGAACCTGCGACGCAGCCTTCGCGGCACAGCAAATAGCTGACATAGCAGAAGGCGGCGACAACCGCGGCCTCGCGCTCTTGCTGCCCATCATTCCAGCCATAGCATGGGTGCTTTTCAACATCCTGCAGCCAGCACTGAACCAGCTCAATAGGATGAGAAACAGCAAAGGGGTGATCGTTGGGCTTGGGCTTGGGCTTGCAGCCTCAGGTATGGTGTCGGCACCCGAGGCATCAGCAGCAGAGGCGGTCGCAGGTGGTGACAGCAGAGGCCAGCTTCTGCTGTTTGTGGTTGCGCCGGCGATCGTTTGGGTGCTGTACAACATTTTGCAGCCAGCTCTGAACCAGCTTAACAGGATGAGATCTCAGTGACCTGAGGTGCATGCCATGGGTTTTTGTTGTCCAATTTGGTGGTTGTAACTTGTATGTACTGTGTACTGCTACGTATATCATAGTTTTATCCTCCTTTGTGTTTGGCATCTTACTTCCCATTTAAAGCGATTTCTTTATTTTATTTGGCTTAGAGCTAGGAGAAGATACAGTTGCATTGTTTCTAAAAATAAAAAATAAAAAAATTAGATGACAAAATTAACAGACATATGATGATCATCGAAACTAAAATTGGTGTAAATTTCCGTCATGTAAAGTGCTCCGTTCTTAACCATGGTGGCGTTCACTTGCTTCACTGACATTTACAATATGTTGATGCAGGATGCTGGTGCACTCTTCCAATGTACATAAACAACGAAACATTGGCTTGAAACATAACTGCCATTGTAATGCACCTTGTTTATATCTATATAATAGCAGTAGAATATTTCAAAATGTGATACTTCTTACAACAATAAAAAAACATGATTAATAAACAATCAAGACTCTCGAGAAACATCAAGTGTGTTTAACAAGCAAAAAGGAATTAAACCATCACGTAGCAGCAGCAACAAAATTTGAAGACGACAGTTATACACCTGCTCCAGAATAAAGCAAAAATCGACAAAAATTATCACAATGCTGTGATTAAGTGTTGTTTTTTCTGCTGAAACTTGTGATTATGCAAGGCTGTCTGGTACCAACTCCGGCTGGCTTTCCGTTCCTTCCAATTGAGAGGCCGTTATTTTAGCCTTCTTATACCTTTTTGAGCTTCTAAGGATGCGATCAATTGACATCCCTTTTGTGCTTGACATGCTGCCCAAAAGGAATAAAAAAGGGTTCATAACTTCGCATAGTGCTAGGTCAATAATGTATCACACAATACAAAGGATGAAACTTTGTTAAGATATAAAACCATAACTTCAACTTAAATGGTAGGAGTAGTTTTCTGGAGCAATTTGGTCCAAGCTTTAGAGCCATTGAGATGTGTTCTTGTGGCTGTTATGCCATTACATTAGTTTTTTATTTTGACCCCCAAAATGCTTAGTATTAAAATTGAAGCCCTTGAGGGCCATTGACGACGGTGGTGCTGGGTTTGGGAGGGGGCGATGGTAAGGGTGAGCTGGTCAGTATGGTGGTGGTGGTGCTTCTCAATCTTCCCTTCGCCCTCATGCCGCTAAGGATTGTGGAGTTTGATGTCGCCGCTAGACGATCCAAATCTCGTAGGTAGTGCGACGATGGTTGGTGGTGGTCAGAGGGCAAGAGAAGGAGGTGGCGGACAAGAAAGTGTCGCCATTGCATCAGGAAGAGAGGAGCGGTGGTGGGAGGTGGTTGTACGGTTAAGATGAGGGGTGGAGGAAGGAGAAGGTGGAGGATTGTGCCACCGTTGCACAACACCGGTAAGAAGAGGAGCAAGAGAGAGTGAGTGAGTGGAAGGAAGGAAGAGAGTTAATTAATTTTTAACAAAGAGAAATGAAATCAAACTTATATTAACCATCTAATAGAAGTGACAAACATAAAATAAAGCATAGTAAAAAAAATTTGGCTGACTGATCCCAAAAGTTTTTTAAAATTCAGACTTTCGTACCCGGACCATTTTGGTCATTAAATTTACCCCGTCTAGGTTAGAAGCCTCCATAAAACCATTATCTCTACCATAGCTTAAGCTTTTGGGAGATATGGTTCTTGACATGATATCAGAGCTTCTAGCCTCATTTCTATATATTTATTGTCCATGCTTCAAGTCAAAAAAACTCTTCCGTAAAGAGGTGTGTTAAGATATAAGATCATTTAATTGGTTTTACTCATCAGCTTAAGCTTTTGGGAGAGGGAGTTCTTGATAAAACTTTAAACATAACATAGAGAAGCCCCTAAAACATCTATTATTTGCAATGATGTAAACATTAAAAGAATGGAAATTTAGGATTTCAAAGTAACAATCTTAAGCAGCAAGGTCTCGGTAGCTATTCCCATTACCCCTTATAATTCGGTTTCATGATTATTCAGCAATAAGCAGCAACATGCCAGTCCGAATTAATTAATTAAGCACTTATATATTATAAGCATCATTTAAGTACTTCTAATGACCGAATTTGGATCCTCTAAAGTGAATTATATGTAGCTCCTACCAAATAATACACTTCATGATCACTTAAGCATTAGACCAACGAAGTGTATTATATGTAGCTCCTACCAAATAATCTAATGATGCAGAACCCCTCAGTTTCTAAGTTTAGGGAAAAATTCCCTAATGGCCTTACATATTGGCAAGTAGATGAAAATCTTTCACGATTCAGATTCGTGTGGCGTGAGAACTTAAAAGATACAGCTACAAATACTATTAACAGTCGCGTCTGGTTTACATATCTCCAATGGCGAAGCATGTTAATGGCTAAATTTAGTGAATAAACAATCAATATGAAAGATTAAGCATCATACTTAAGCAACCAAATCTCGACTTTTAAACCTAAATTTAGAGAATAAACTAAAACATAAACAGCAGACATTTAAGATACCCTTAGCATCTCTCATTTTCTTTTTGTATATGTAAATGCCAAAGAGTTATATTCACAGTAAGTCAAGTCAAGTCATGTTAATATGAGAATTATAATTGCAGCAATTAACCATGCAAATGACTTGTGACTCCAAAATAGAAAATCCAAAAGACTTTACCAACTTATAGAAGCAGAAATGCAATTCATTAACTTACTTTCCTTTTATGGCACTTCTTCCACCATTTTCCAGCCTTCTCCCACCATGCGAATCTGATCCAATTTGATTCAAAAAGCAAAAGAAATTGGTTCAATATTCTAGGGAAGCACTATTTGTCAATAACAGAATTAGTGAAAACCGCACAAATCATTGAAGACATGCCATTTCAATACCATTTTAGCCGTTTAACTTTTCCCTTTTTAATCTTTTCCTTAAATAAAAAGGATAACATTGCTATTATGCCATGTCATTTGTAAGGTTATTCAGTCTTCATAAGTAGAAAATAGTAGAGCTGAAAATTCTGTTATAACCAAATATATGAAGAAACAAAATAAATTGTGAATGTAGCCAGATAAATCTTTAATTCAAACATGTTATTCATAAGAATACTAAAATTCAAACAACTTATATATGATGTGTCTGAGCGGATGTGTGTGTGTATATGTAACAAGATGCATATTGTAGTGGTAAGCAAAAAGATACAAGAAGCAGTACTCAGATATAACAGGGTTGACTAATAATAACAAAATCTTTAGGATAGGGTGAGAAACCAAAACTTTTCAGGGTTTATCAGATAAGAAAAACTGCTAGCTCACTGCATTGCTCTAACTAGTTGAAAGAAAAATATTCCCCAAAAATCGTTAGGGAAATGGTAAGTTGACTGTACTAACTAGTTTAAGGTTTAGGGCTATAACTTGAACTAGAGATGAATAAGCACTAATCTGAACTGAAACAATATAGTAATCATCATACATCTTCCACCACTAACAAATTAACAACTTAAGAACATAACTTAGGAATTCTCAAAATCAGAGGGGAACAAACAGCTTTTCATCTCAACTTCCAAAAATTACAACATTTTCAGTCATAATAAATTATCACCTACATATTTCCAGTTATTCAACAGAACAAAATAGGGCAACATTTGATCACCAAATTATTTAAAATAATATCAGAACAATAAAAAGTTATATACTCCTAATTAACACAAGAAACACACCAATCCACACATATAGATTTGAGAATATTTATATGCAATGTATCAACTGACAAACACAAAGGCACACTCCCAATTAAAATACATTTCAGATACCATTTTGTAGTGATTCCTGACCTGCACCGCTATCACCATCTGAAAAATCAGACGAGAGTGAATTATCAGATGGAGTTCTAGTGCTGGCATCAGAATTATCAACTTCATCTACATCTTCAGAGGTGCCACTACTATCATCCTTGAAAATTGCTCCAGCTAACAAGCTCTTCTTCTGCTGTGTTTTACCCACAACTCCCCCAACATTATTCCTTGAAGCTTCTGCTTTCTTTTGAACCATTTTCTTGGAACCTTCCAGCATGGAGTTTGATATAGGACGACCTTCTCTTCGTTTCTTCAAATCCATACTTTTCCCAGAAGCATTAACTTGAGGCTTTTTGTTATCTCTAATCGAGGAAACATCGCTGTTAGACTGACTAGACAACTTTGCTTCTCGTCCAATTTTTCGTCCATTTGGTACCTTCTTGTCAGTGTGAGTCCTGAGTACATCATGTTCTGCCTTTGACGATAATTGCTGTGAGGAGCTTAAATTCTCAAAATGAGTTTGTCCTTTTGTTGCTTCATGCTTATCTGCATTCTGTTCAGTCAATAGATCAAGATCTTGTCTGTGTGATCCATTCATCTTGTCAACAAGAATTTCATCTGACATATTAGCTTCATGCTGAAGTTGCTCAGATGGAAATTGTTGGTCAGCACTAATTTTCGTAGTTTTTGAAGGTGCTTCCAAGTTATCATCTTTCTCTCCAAATGAACGTGTTGAATCTTTAGCAGCATCATTTGCTTCAAAAGGCCCAACATTGTAACTTCCTTTGGGGGTATTTGATGGAAACTGAGAGGATCCATTGCTACCTGACATGAACTGGGAATCAGAAGGTTCAAGTCCAACCAAGTTTTTTGATGTCTCCAAATTTCTTTTGCTTGATTTGTTACTGGACTTTGTGCTTGCAGACTTATTCTTCTTTGTTATCTTACTAGAAGGGCTAGCATGTGCTGCACTATCAGAAGATGGTGATGGGTTAAGAACTTCATCTTTTGTTAGCATGCTTGATACACTCTTTGATGTTGAAATTTGTTTGCTGTTTGATTTCTTTCTCTGTGCCTTGTCTACATGCTCGGCATTAACTGTAGTTTTTATTTGTTGCAAGGAACCAGCATTATCAGCTCTAAAATCAACTTCCTTATCGGTAGCTGAAAGAACAGTCCCTTCCATCTCCTGCTGTATATATTTCCCTTCTGTATGGTTTAAAGAGTTTTCCTCTGTCTCAGTATTTCCAGATGCAGGGTCGCAATTCACTGATTTAAGAGACCTGACAATAAAAGTCTCACTCTCAGACACATCTACAGGGCAAATACCTTCCCTAAGCGTCAGTTCTCCTTCCAAATCCTTTGCTTTTTTTGTCCTTTTCCTCTTCTTCTCTGATTTCACAGGTTCAGCCATTCCATTCACATCAACAACTTTTGAAGTCACATTCAATTCTTTGATGTTTGCATCTATGTTATCCTGGTTCGATGGTGTGCACTCTTCTAACAGCATCAGCTTCAGAATATTTTGTGGTAATACATCTCTTCCTTCCTCAGCACCCTCAGTCTGACCAGCTTCACTTCTATGACCATGATTAAGGGCAACATTCACAATATCTTCAGTCAGCTCCTTGGGCTTATTCACATCAGAAGGGTGTACTTCCACATCACTATCACAATGCTTCTTGTTATTTCCTGTTTTCTTTACTTTAGATGGAAAGCTTTCTTTGCATGCATCTGCTCCAATCTCCATGTTTTCAAGTGTAGTTTTGCTCATAGTGATATCTACAAACATAAAAAAACAGAGGATTAGTAATAGACTTGAAACAAAAAATTCACTTCTCTGAATTTGTCCTCTTTTATTGCTACTTGGATTTCAATTAAATCAAAAAACAACCAAGTTTTTTGCCACTAAGCGAGTTCAGCTACATGGTTCAAATGAACTCATCGTGTTGTATCACAAACCTTTTATTTCAATAAAAACAAACATATCAAATTAATATTAACATGATACAAGTTTACCACCTAACAAGACACGTCTATTTTCAATAATTTCCCAAGTAATATCACCTTTAGAGATTAAGCCATCTTCAGAAATTTCCTCCTGAACACCTTCTTGTATGCTGGAACAATCTGCTTCATCATCTTTCCTGGAAGAAGTGACCACATGAGTTTCATGAGGAATTGAAGATTTTTTCTTCCCTTTCCTCCTCCCACCCTGCTCACTGGTTCTTAGTGGATCAGTGTCATTCAAATGTTCAGCTGATTGATCAGCACTGCTGATTTTAATCTTCTGTTGGACCCCCAAAATCTGGTGAGCAACATTGTCAACATTGGAATCACAAATCATAGACAAATTTCTCTTGGAGGAACTTTTATCTCCACCTTTAGCTTTGCTCTTCTGTTTTTTATTTGCAGGAGGTTTGATATCTGAAACGACTTCAGTTACCTTATTGTGCTTATATTCAACATCATCCCCAGATAAGTCATTATTAATTTCAAACTGATCCTTTGATTCTTTCCTTTCCTTACATGCTTCATCAGACTCCTCTGCTTCAACCTTCTGAGATATTGCCTCTACCTTCAAAATTTCTTTAGCATCATGAATCAAAGATCTCTTCCTTTTCCCATGCTTCTTATTTGTAGCATGTACAGGTTCCAAAGCCTCTTTTATTGACTCAGTATCAATATCATTCTTCATGTTGTTATTGTTGCATTCAGTGTGTTGATGCTCCTTTACAACTTCAGTTTCATTAAGTACTTCTATATTTGCATTCTCTGAAGGATTTGTTATGACTGCAATGACTCGCTGAACTGTATCATTACCTGTTCCAACAACAGAACCATCATTTTCTTTTGAAGTATCGTATTGCATCATATCTTCTTTTTTCCTTTTGCTCTTCTGCTTTTTCTTTGCACTAGGCACAGATGAAGTTCCATCCCCGCATACACTACGATCATCCTTAACACCTTTACTAGATCCATCTACCCCACATTCAATATTTGAACTCGGAAGTTCAAGATTAACACAATGTGTCTCAGGAATTGAACCAGGTAATGGAATGCCGGGGTCATTATTGGCAGAGGATTTTACACCTGTCTCCAAATTTTTAACAAGTTCTTTTTGACTATGTTCTGAAACGTTCGGTATAGCAAAAGGAATTTCTTTTTCTTTATCCTGTTTATTCTCCAATTGTAGCGGCTGAAACTTGTTCGAAGACACCTTTCTGGATGCAACACTGAGAAGATTATCAACAGAAGCTATCTTTTTTTTTGAAGTATTATCTTGCACTGCATCTTTTTTTCTTTTACTCTTCTGTCTTTTCTTTGCACTTGGCACAGATATTGAAGAAACTTCCTCGCATACATTAGAATCATCCTTCACACCCTTTTTGGACCCATCCACCTTAGCTCCAATCGGTAAACTTGGGAGTTCATGATTAACACCTGTCTCCAAATCCTCTTCAGATTCTTTTCTGGTATGGTCGGAAACACGTGGATTAACAATAGGGCATTCTTCTTTCTCACCATCGGTAGCAATATCGACTGGACCAATCAAAGCATTATTTGCATTGCCAAGACAGGCCAGCTGGTAAGGAGAACCGGAAGAACATAATAGCTTATTTTGTCCAGGCTCTTCCAATGCAGAAGCATCAACACTAAGAAACCAGCTCTTGTTGAAACCGTGGAAAGCACTTCTTACAAACATGGAATCTGACAGGTGATAGAAGAACCCTTTGCGCTTTACCTGCCAAAGAACCATTAGTTTGTCAGCAAAATGATATTAGAATCAACAAGAAAACAACCATGGGTCCATGGCTCAAACAGCAGTGGATAGTTAACAGGACCAAGCAGTATACCTTTATTGCATTAATCTGTATCTGCCCAATTTTTGGAAAGCTTAATGGGTGTTCAGACAAAATTCTCCCTACAAATGAAATCCATGCATATATCATTTAAACAAAAGGTCAGCATTCTAAAAGAACTCTGTATACTTGCACATTTATTAGAATAGAAAGGCAAGGAAGACAACAGCAGGGTTATAAATGCTAAAAAGATTCTTCATATAACAATAACCAATCCCATCTATTAAGAACAAGAATTGTTAAGCCTAACAATAATTAACAGAAGCATATACTAGAGATGCCTGCCTTTATGCACTTGAGGTTGCAAAAATAACCTATAAAGACTGAGGTCACACACAAGATCAAAGTCCACCTCCAAGGAAACAGAATAAACCAGATTGCTTTAGAAAATAACAACTTGAATAATACAATACTTGAGCTGCCTGCCTCTATGGTTTATTTCTCAAATTTTGATTTTGTTATCACAGGTAGAATTAATGCTCTTGTCATGTACAAATACAGAGAGATCACATATGGACGAACTAGAGGCCTTCATCTTGAAGAGGTTCAGCATCCTGGCATGCCCCACCAAGTTGGTTGTCGTAGTAAAATTTATGACACCGCTAAAATAGTCAGCCGGTAAATCTTTAATTTTTGTGTAGTTGTCTACAAAGAAATCCAAGGATGTGCTTATGTTCAGCGCTCCACGAGATGGAATTGTGTCTTCAGGCACTAGAGCTTCCGCCAAAAGGTTCCCACGATAATTAAGGTACGCTATGCTGTTATGGTAACTAAAGCTTCCGGGATTAGGGTTCTCAACTGTGACCACTACACTGAACGACACATTTAGATCAAAAGTTGGGAAGATCAAATCGAAGTGTTCAACCTTAACTGATTGCAGGGTGATTGTGGGGTCTTTAGGCTTGAAAACAGTGAGGAACAAGACCACCAGTATCACCACCAACAAAATCACGAGAATGGCAATGACACCGCAGCATATTTTCATCCCCTTGGAACACTTCATGCAGCATGCCATGGCGGTTCTCACAAATATGGTGATGAAGAATTTGCAAAAGGTATCCAATGTGCATATAATACAGGGCCAGACAAGAAGTTACAGCCAAACATGCATCGTATTTATAGGAACAGTTTTATTCTTCCATGTATATTTTTAGGGTTGTATGTTTGATGAGAAATGATTAAATTGGTGTCTTTTATGTATTCAATTAAGTATTTGGGGGATGAAAACAATGAGTGAGACGGCTGGTGCTTCTTGTTTTTGCAGTTAGACACGCACAACATATTCCCCTTTTTTACAAGTTATTTTTTCTAAGCATATATTGAGAAACTCTTAGATGCTCTCCAATCAACCAAAAAATTTGTAACACCAACTATTATATTAAATATGTAGGAAAAAAAATGAGAAACAATGATGACTCGCAAAGCCAATGTCTTGAGTGATGCTACACAACAAAACTTATTGATATCTCCAAGAGCATCTAAGAATTCCTCACATGTAAAACAATAGCAACAGCACCAAAGACAAAAATGTTATTTAGAAGAAGGAAAAAATAACACGGTTCACTTACATGTCTAAGAATGAATAAGCAAGCTATATCATTAGCCAATTTTGACCCAAAAAAATTTCACAATCTATCCCCTTTGTAAAACGAAACAAACCCATCTTTAGAGAGAGAGGGGGGATTAAAAACAAACCTAGCTTTTTCCCAAAGCTGTTTTCTTAACTTAACACAGTATATGATACATTTGGAAAAGCTATATATGACATTTGGGGTACTAAAACGACCCTCTGAAGATTGAAGAAGAGAGTAAAAAAGGCGGGAAACGGGTGATTACTTTTGAGGTCAGAGACGGTGTCGTTTTTGGAAACGATGACGGCCAAGTGTGTATCGAGGTTGGTGTCGATGAAGACGACGCTGGCGCCGTCGTTGTTGTTGTTGCAGACGGGTTCAGGGTCGGGTTCCGAGTTAAGACTCAGGGTCGCCATTGACTCGATGCGATTCGAATCGGTCGGGTTTTGGTTGAGTGGTAGGAAGGTGAAGCAATGCAAAGACCTCACACAGTGTGTTCTGGCGGCATCTGAGAGTAAGAAAAAGAGAGGTTTTTGGTTTCAGCTGAACACAGTAACACACCCAACCAACGCCTCATGTTAAACCCTTCCCATTTCACAAAACTTGCTCGCACGGGGGCATAAATTGGATTTTATTCTTGGGTAAATAGCAACTTGTCTTTGCGTCCTATTATAGAGTCACGTGCACTTAATTTTTGTTGAGTGTAAGAAGACCTATGGTTCGCAAAAAAATTTCGCATTCTTAATTATGTGGTCATGAAAATGTAATATTTTTATATTTGGTTTAAGGTTTAAAAAAATATTTATAAATAACTTATATTCTCGAAAATGAAAAATTGTGTCATTTTCATTCTCATCTTCTTCACGGGATTATTGGATTCTCATGGAATTAGAATGTTTTGATACATCAAAAGACCAAATTGCCTCTAAACCTCATCCCATAGATCAACACCATCTATCGATCGACCACCAACAACCGACGACAAACCACCACCGGCCAATGACAGACCATTGTCAGCTGACACCCTCAGCCGGCAACCAACCACCACTGACCGGCAAATTGACCACCACTTGCTACAACAGATCATCATCAGCCGGCGACGGACCACCACCTGACTGGCAACGGACCATTGCCCGACTGACGATGGACCATTGCCCAAACAAGTGACGGATCAGTGGCAGACCACAGTCGAACCACCATTGAATCGCGACGGACACCGCCAGAAGGCATCGAACCTCTGTCAAATGAAGACGGACCACCACTAAACTGGGACGGACCACCTCCCGACAATGTCGGGTTATGGACACTGACCACTGGTGGACAACAAAGGACCACGGCTAGACAACGATGCACCACAGCCCGACGGTGCTGGTTAACGCCAAACAGTGACGAACCACCTTTGGATGGCGATAGACCACCACTAGATGACGTTGGACCATTTCCCGACGATGCTGAGTTAATGTCAAACGGCGACAGACCACCGCCTATATACATTGTTTTGTCATGAGTATTTTTGTAAAAGTATGTTGTAATCTTGGGAATGTTGTTAAGAGTTCAATTTGTAACCAAATGCTTTCAAAACATATTCCTAGAAAAACTTTTCCCAGGAATAGCATTATTGGGAATAGTATTCCCAAGAATAAAAAAATATTTCGTGAACTACATGCTCCCTAAGAACCAGGTTAACTAGGTAGTATTGAGTCTAGTTTTATAAAAATTGTGTTTAGTAATAACTTAATAACTACTTTTAAAAAACTAATTTTAAACCGATTTTGTTTTTCATCTAATTTTTTCTCTTTTTCCACCTATTCATTTTCAACTTTCCACAAATTTTTAGGTCTAAGATTCCTTATCTTTTATTTAAAATTTTCCTTTTTATTTCACTTTTTCATCTCATCAGATTGTATCCTTCTCTGATTTTCACTTTGCATTGTTTTCTCTATTGTTGAACAATGAACAAAGATACAAATGGTTCAAGTTAATAAAATAATTTATCATTCGTACCAGACTTGGCCTAAGAGGCGCAATAATCAAGCCCAATGAGGTGACATGAAAGAAAGACTCATAAACAGACTCAGACCACATCGATCCAAACTAACTCGGCCTAAAGAGACCTCTTCCTCCATGACCTGTAGCCTGGCGCAACATGCGTGTCCACAACCACCACCACGAGGACATGGCGCGGTTACCATGGCTTGGGGCGGATTCCATTACCCCCTACTAAGTACACACCCAGGACCACGATATCTCTCCCTGTGCCCACATTGACCTCTCGCATGACAGAGGTAAGTTTGATCCATCCGTTACATCCATCTACACAAGATTGTGTTTTGATTTTACCATCGTAGTCCCTTACAGGTCCCCCTCATGGACACTCTTTGGAACCATTGGAGTTCAGAACTTCTAAGAAATCTCACACAAGCCACTAATGCACTCTCAACCCCATTGGGCTAAGTTAGAACATAAGCGCCCATAATAGGCCCCAATGAATCAACTCTTACCCTACAAAAGACACATTTTCTCTTTCCAAGACAGTCATGGTTAGGATTAGGAGTCAAAGCCAAAATAACCTTCCAAGTCGGAACCATCTCAAAATGGTGGTCATAACCACAAGACAACGATGGAACAAATACAAAAAGTGTTGCAAGAGCTACAAGACCACAAAAAGCAGTTAGTCGACCGCGTGGAGGAGCTCAACCATGAGAAAAACAGGGAAGAACGCAACTAGGGACGTGCAACGAAGGAGGAGGCAGGAGTGCATACCTACGAGTCGTGCCCAACGCAAATACAACAGTTACTTGCGGACTCTGACCCCTTCACCAAGACCATCATGAAGGTAAGGTTGCCTCAAAATTATTAGCTTCCATAAACATTGAAGCCTTATGATGGTCGAGGATACCCTAACACGCATCTTAAATTGTTTTGTTGCATGATGCTCATGAGTGGGGCCACGAACTCCCTCCTCTGTTACACCTTCCCAACATTCTTGATGGACTTGGGCTCTCATGTGGTTCTCCAACATTCTCGCAAGGTCAGCCAACAACTTTTCCAAGCTTAGTGAAACTTTCCTGAGCTACTTTTCATCCTTTAAGGTGTACTAGAAAACGTCAGATTCGCTAACACTAATTAGGCAAAGCCCTAATGGGTCTTTAAAAAACTACATCTATCGGTACAATGTTGTAACCATGCAAATCCCAAACTTGAGCCCTGATACGAAGCTCCACCAAATCAAATATTCATTGCTAAGGGATATGTCCACAAAACGATGTTCCTATGTCTTGGGGCTCTAGGGACCTATTAGTGAGTGATGATGCCTTTTGGACTAACAAATGCTGGAGCGACATATCAGCGAGCACTGAATATTATTTTTCACAAGTATTTGGGGGAAATTCATGGAAGTATATATTGATGATGTGGTTGTGAAGTCCAATACGGACGACCAACATTTGGATCAATTGTAAAAAGCATTCGATCAAATGCGGAAACATCAATTAAAAATGAATCCCCTTAAATATGCTTTTGGTGTTACTGGAGGAAACTTTCTTGGATTCCTAGTATACAAAAAAGGTGTTGAGGTTGACAAGCATAAGACAAAAGCTATTCTGGAGGCGACCCGTCTGAAGAATAAGCAAGAGTTTTGAGCATTCCTAGGAAAGGTTAACTACCTTAGAAGATTCATATCTAATTTATCATGAAAAACTACAGTATTCGCACCCTTGGCGAAGCTAAAAAAGGAAGAAAGGTTCGAATAGGACAAAGAGCATCAAGAAAGCTTCGATCGGATCAAGCACTACTTGACCAATCCACCTATCATGGCACCTCACAAGCATGGCAAACCTGTGAAGTTGTACATTTCTACCTCTAAAGCGACCATTGGGAGCATGCTGCCCATGAAGATGAAGATGGAAAAGAATGAGTAATTTATTACTTAAGTAGATCGCTGATAGACATAGAAACTAGATATAGCTCCATCAAGAAATTGTGTTTGTCTTTGTACTTATCTTGTAACAAGCTTAAGTATTACCTAGTAGCTAGTGACGTATTTGTAATTTCTCAAACAAATATTATAAAATATATGCTTTCTGCACCCATTGTTCATGGTCGAATTGGTAAATGGATGTTGGTTCTATCCGAGTTTAATTTACATTATGTTCCATTTAAAGCAATAAAAGGACAAGTCTTAGCTAACTTTTTGGTCGAATACCCTTGCTTAGAGGTCGAAAAAGAAGTCCACGTGGTCGACATAAAACCTTGGCATATCTATTTTGATGGATTGAGACGCCAAGGAGGTGTAGGCATAGGGATTTTGTTAATATCACCCATAAAGACCAAAATGATGTTTAAGCTTGAGTCGTGTTATTCAAATAATGAATCAGCATACAAAGCCATAATCCTTGGGTTGAAGTTATTATTGCAAAAGAAAGTGAGAAATATTGAAGTCTTTGGCAACTTTCAATTAGTGATAAAGCAAATGGTCGGTGAGTATAAGTGTTTAAATGAGAACTACCGATTTGATGAAAGAATTCAACTAAGTTGTGTTTAAACATGTCCCCAGGGAATTAAATTTGGAGGCCAATGAGTTGGCTCAAATATTGTAACACC
Source organism: Nissolia schottii (assembly GCA_003254905.1). NCBI lineage: Eukaryota > Viridiplantae > Streptophyta > Magnoliopsida > Fabales > Fabaceae > Nissolia > Nissolia schottii. Next base: position 40,382 of record QANU01008245.1, read on the forward strand.
CTAGCTAGCTAGTCTACGCTTAAGTCGCAGACTCGCTTGCTGAGTTGTTATCTGCTTTGGTTGGGATAGTACTTAGTCTCAATTAAACGTTTGAAAGTATAGTTACTTAGAAAATACGGACCAATTTTAAACTTTATTTTATATACCTTAGGGTATAAAGTAGAGCCTTGTATTCGTGGAACATGTAATGCGAATAGTAACGTAACATGTTTAATTGACATTAGAAGGGATAACAACAAGTAAACCTAGTACCAACCATTGGTCCATATCATATATTCACAACCAGATACACATGTACTATTATAGTTGTCACGTACAAATATTTAACAAAAAAGTAGTACTGTCATATAGAGTCTACTAAGTACAAGCCTATTCTTCAGCCCCTTCCTCTGGATACTGCTCCTCCTCGTTCTGTCCGACTTCATGCTCCACCTCGAATCCTGGAGTCATGAATGAGTGGGGTGAGAACATAGCGCTCTCAGTGGGAAACCATGGGATCTGGGTATTTCTTTTCTCATTTATTATCCAGGTTGCTTAGGGATCTCTAAGTGTCACGGTTATACTAAGCCCTGCTAGTTATTAATGTCCTTACTAAGCCTGAGCAACTTTATCTATTTTACTAGGTGACTGGGGAACCTATACTTTTATTAACTACGTTGTCTGTTCTCTAATCTAACTCCTAAGTCATATACTTTCACATAGTTCATATAGCTATACTACTGCAAGAATCTCATTTCTGAAAACAGGTATACGCTTAAGCTGGCATCCACTTATACGTATGCTCTACAAGGCTGGCCTTATAAGCATATTTTCCCCCGTCCCTTATAGCGGTGGCCACACGACTATAACCACGCTTACAGCCTGCATTGTGGTGACCAGGTAGCGCCTCACCTGAAGGGTCTTGACCCTGAATAATCGCCAACCACAACCAAGGTTACCACCCTTGGATGGCGTTGGGGTCGGACCTGGGACTTGACCGAGACTAAGACCTTTCCCAAAAACCGAGCCTATGCCCTTTTAGAGGGGGTTTTCTCTCATCATCATCATGTGCACAGTTAGATCTTTGATGCAACAGTTCATATGTATAATAACACAGTTCATCATCATCTTTAAACAATCATATATATAGAGCAATTACAATTCAATGTCTCATGTCATCATCTTCATCATATATAAGAAACATAATCTCATACTCAAACATTTCTTAAACATAGCAAACGTAAATCTACGACTTAGCAAAAACAGACGTCTGGTTTCTGTCAGAAATTAGCAATCATAAACTGAAGAGGTCCAAGACCTTACCCCAAGGTTTTTGATAATCCTAAGATCATTTCTCATTTTTAAAAACCCAAATTCTGACCTCGGCATTACGAAATTCCAATATTACCCTTTTTTTCCAAAATTACCGTTTCGCCCCTGTAAATGTCCTGTTTTCTTTGGAATTTTCGTTCTCAAAAACCCGATGGACCCAAGACTTGCCCTTAAGGTTTTTGATAGTTATAAACCCATATTTCATGAAAACCAACCCGGTTTTTCAGCCCAAAATACGAATTTCCCGTTTTGCCCTTATTTCCTAAAAATCCTGTTTTCTTCCTGTTTGCTGAGAAATTCATCGGGAATTCCAAAAATTATAAAACTTGACATCCCCACTCAATTTTTCGTGTAGAATCCAAAAATAACATTAGTTTTTCAGGATAAAAATCCCAGCATACAGGTCCCTTTAAAATCGTGTCCTATGCCTATTTCTGTCTTAGGCGTTCCTAAATTCTGACAGAATCACAAACAGCACCAACGTATATAAAATTCAAAGTCACATAAAATCCATCCTAACATCATATCTCATCTAGCAAAAACACATGTTTTCATACTCATACTCTCATAAACATAAACCAATCTTATTTCTAACAATTATTCCAACAATATCCAGATCTGCAGAAACTTCCAGATACAAGTATAATCAATTGTCATATTTAAGAACATCACTTAGCAATTAAAACCTAACATATTCTAACACAACCATAGCACAATCATCATCATACATCCTAAATCACATAGATAGTGATTATGTCAGTTTACCCACGTTTATGCACTTGCTGCAGTCAGTTTGTGCAGAATCCCACCTTGCTTGGTTATGCCCAAGCTCTTAACCTTAGAATAGATGTATAAGAGAGTCCTCCAAGATGCTAAAAGAATTTGTGAGGTTAGGGTTTAGGAAGCTTAAGTTAAGTCATGTGAAGAAAAGTATCTGGGTTAAGGTTTTTGGACAGTAAAATGATTGAATGTGAGATTGGACAGAGTTTGGCCAAGATTTCCAATTTTCTACTCAAAATTCTGGTGTGGGGGGGTATTTATAGGCCTTGGGTCGAAAATATTTTTCCAATTTTGCCCTTGGGGCTAAAATTACCAAAATACCCTTATTTTGTCTTATGTACATGTCCTTGTCATGACTCACCATGACTTTTGACTCCTTTGACCACACTTGGATGCTTCTTGGCCATGAAATCAGCTTGTCTCTTGGCCACTTGTGTGGCCAAGAATTAAAGGTCTTTGGCAGATCAATTTTAATGAGGTTTTGGCGTTTCCGGTCCCGGTACTCCACGTACGGCCGTTCTAAAAATATTTCGATCACGTCCTTGTGACCTCCTAATTTTTCCTAAATAATATTCTAGGGTCACTTAGGTATTTATGAATGCTCGTCTGTAGCCGTACCCTTTTACGGATACTTTAGACGCACGGTTGTGTGCAGACGGCAGAAAGGGTTTGTTCTAGTGTCTACAGAACTTCTAGAAAACGTACAGAGATATTCCTACAGACAAATTTTAAATCCTAAGGGTCCATAATTCCAATGGTTCAACCAAACATGGATATCTCTACGTATTTATCTAGCGAGATTTTGCTAAGGAAAGAACGGGATGTACAAATATCCTCTGGTTACAAGGTTAATTTAGCGACCTTAAAGAGTTTGATGAGGGTCGAAATTGGTTTAATTCCTTTTGAGTTAAGGGACGTCAGTGTTAATGATCAAAGCATCAATAATGATTGGAGGAAACTCACTCTCGAATACATAAAAAATCCTAGTGGCGAGACTGAAAGGAAAGTAAGTATCGAGCCATTAGTTACGTAATATTGGGAGATATGTTGTTTAAAAAATCTCTCGATGGCAACTTGCTCACATGCTTAGGAGAGAAAGAAGCATACACAACCTTGACTGAGGTGCACGAAGGGATTTTTGGGTCGCACCAAGCAGGATAGAAAATAAGATAGACGCTAAATCGGCGAAGAGTATATTGGCCATCCTTATTCAAGGATTGTATGGAATATGCCAAGTCTTGCCAAGAGTGCCAAAAGCACAGGCAAATCCAACATATACAAGCTGATGAATTACATACTATTGTGAAGCCTTGGCCTTTTAGAGGTTGGGCACTGGAACTTATTGGACAAATCTTCCATAATTCATCGAAAGATCAAAAATTTATATTAGTAAGGATTGATTATTTCACCAAATAGGTCAAAGTTGTTCCATTAAAAGAGGTCACTTAGGATGTCACCATCACTTTCACCAAAGAGCATATCGTTCACAGGTTCAGAATACCATAATCATTAACAATCGACCAAGGGACAATATTCATAGAAAAGAAAGTAGTCAAAGACGCCTAGTCACAGAAAATACAAAGGCTAACTTCGACCCCATACTTCACCCAGGCCAATGGCCAAGTTGAGACAATAAATAAGACTATAATTGCGATGGTAAAGAAGCACATTGGTCGACAACCAAAAGGTTGACATAATACTCTGAGTGAAGTATTATAGGCCAATAGAAACTTGCCAAAGGGGGAAATTGGGACGACACCTTATGAATTGGTATACGGTCATGAGGCTATATTACCAATTGATATTAATTTACAAAGTGTGAGTGTGGGTGTGAGTGTGTGTCGACAAGATGAGTTGTCAATCGATAAGTATTAGGACGCCTTATTTGACGAATTGAATGAGTTATATGGTAAAAGAGTTAAGGCTCCAGACTCCATCATTCGACAGTAGGAAGCAGTGGCAAGATCTTATAATCGTCGAGTTAAAAGACGAAAAATTTGTAGTAGGTGACCTAGTTTGGAAAGTAGTGCTACCCGTTGATAAAAAGTCAAGAAGTTTTGGGGAATGGTCACCTAATTGGGAAGGACCATTAAGAATTATTAAAGTGTTTTCATCGAACGCATATTCAATAATTAATGTTAGTGATGGGAGATGATTAAGTTCAATCAATGACAAATATTTGAAGATCTATCGACCCGAAATGTTTGAAGTAAAAGTTTAACTTTAATCGTATTTATAATGAAAAAAAATTACATAAGAGGCCTAGAAGGGAAATATGAAAAAAAAAGACTATCCTAATAAGGTGTGGAGCAAGTGCTTTAGCTCATCGTGTTCACCAGCCAGCTGAGCGCTTTGGTTGGTGAGTCTATCTTCTTTTCTCGACAGAGCTTGCACAGGTCGTTCTTAAATGATCATATCTTCCTGTGCCTTAGTTAAATTGGCCTTAAGATAATCCCTTAGTTGTTCACCCTCACGCAAACTTTTGACTAATTGCGAATGCTTATCGAGCCGCAACGGCCTTCGAAACTTAGCTTGCACAAGCTTCACCTCTAAATTAGAGATCTCACTATCGACCTTTGCCAGGGTAGCAATCACCCCATCTACATCCCCTTGTATCTCACCCAACATGCCATCAATCTTTCCACGGGCCAGTTGAGTCGACTCCAACTTCTTCTTTGCTAGTCGAAGAGAACGATGTGCTTTCTTCTTGTGGTCTTCTAAGCGGTCGAGCTCAGAGAAAAGGGCAAGAATTTGGTCGAACATCTTCTGAGTAAAATCTTGAAAAGAGCCCAAGAGTGGTGAAAATTCCTTAGGATTTGCAAGGTCATGAAAGGAAGAAAGAACCTCTAGTCCTTCTTGTTTATAATAGCCCTCCTTGGCAAAGTCCTCCAATGGTCGATTTAAAGTACCAAGGAGAGACTGAAGTTCAGGATGAGAAATTTCCACTTGAGGAGGAGACAAAGCACTCGTCGGAGTAGTCTCAGGGCGTTCGTCAACGAGGACAACAGGTTACTTGACGTAGATTTTAGTGGTATCTATTGACGGGGTCGCACTCCCCAATTTGATCTCAGCATACTTCTTGAAATAACTCCAATCCAGGGACGCTGAGACATCTATTTCCTTGTCGTCATATGATTCTTCTAGAGACTTCATCTAGACTAGAGTGATTGGATTGGATTTAGGGAGCGCTCGGGGTGTTGGCCACATGGATTCTTCAGTGACCCTATTTTCTTGTTCTTTTTGGGTTGAAGGTGAGAGGGCTATAGCTGAAATCAATGCAGGCTCCTTCCCAGAACGACAGATGAGTTAGGAGACAGGCTCATCGTCCTCTTCATTATTGCCTTGGTTGCCTCACAATCTAGGTGCCTCGATCGAAGCCTCTTCTTAAGGATTTTCGTGAACCTTTTCCCTCTCAGATTCAGGAGGAGGCGTCAGCATGGTGGTCGATTGATCCTACAAAGGAAAGAAAAGTGTTAGCAACTTACATGAATGATTTGGATAAAACAAGACCATTATAGAACTAAGATGATGTACTTTAGAACAAGAAATGCCTTCTTGGGTTATGAAAAACCCTTCGGGGGAGGATGACACGGTAGTGTTTGACTAATTCGACAAAGATGCTCATTAGTTTTAATAACGAAAGAAAACAAACATATTAATATAAGTTACGATACCTTTGTTGAGGCGACTAAAGGGGAAGATTTCAAAGGGACAACAACAACCTTCCAAGCCTTGGTAGGTTTTTGGAGAGCCTTCTTCTCCATAGCCACTACAGGCCGTTTTCAACCCACTTTAGAGTCGTTCTTCTTTTTTGCCAAGTCATTGTCGTCTGACAGTCCTCTCGTTGTTTCTCAAGCTCGTCTGCTATCCCCTCAATCGTGATTAATTAAGTGACTATAATAGAAAAGAAATATGTGAGAGAATATGATTAAGTACCAAATAAAGACTAGAAAGAAGATTAGCTAAGAGGGGAGTTCGAAAAACTGGAGTAGGGAACCCCCTCACATCGGTGATCCCATAATATGATTTGCACACAACTTCAATTTTTGACACTTGATGCTTAAGAGGATTCAAGCTAAAAGGAAAGTTTTATGTCTTCCTTGAATCTGGAAAAAGGATTGCTCACTCCAAAAGGTGCATTTGGGAAGGATGGAAAAGTAAATGGTGTCATAAAAGAATCGAATTTGCAAAAGAATTCCTTGCCTTTTCTCTCTCAAAAATTTTAAGACACAGACTCAAATATGCATGCTTTTTTTTTCTTTAAAAGTGTCTAATATATGATCGATTGTATTTTCTCGATGCAAAGGATCATACTCAACCTTGAAATATTTTTTGAATTGAAGGATTTCATCAACGTGTTTACCTTTCATTTTGGTAGCGACTTTATCAGTCTACAAAAAAGGAGAAACATGGATCATGCCCTCCAAAGCACCCTTCAACAAAACTTTGAACTCATCGTAGGAGTTGTCCCACCAAGAGACGAACAACTCCGATACAAAGAAGTTCAGAGCGACTGAGATGCATCTAAAGTCCTTCTTTCTTTCTGCATTCTCGAACAGCTTTAGCTTTAGAAGATTAAAGGTTTCAAAAGAAGTGTTGACAATCTGCTCCTAGTACTTTTTGAATATTGACGAAGGAAGGGCCTGCGAGAAGCCAACTTGCCTTATCATAAAGTGGGGTGCGTAGAGGACAACCTTAGCCTCTTTGTCGACGAGGAAGCTAACACAAAGAAGCTAAAGGCATAAAAACCCTGACTGCAAATGATCTTGACCTTGTTGGATGAAGGAGTCAAAGGAGATGGGAGAAAGTCTAAACTGGGAAGGGCCACTCGCTCGGTCGGCAAAAGGAGAAGGAGCAAGCTCGCCTTGGAAACTCATACCATCTCATGAAGATGAGTGAAGGTCCACATTTTTAGATAGTTATGGAACAGGGTATTCAACCACAATTGGAAGAGCCATAAGGGGCCCCAGAATTGTAGAACAGAGGCTTTGTTGGCCCTTATGTCTCCCATGGTCGCGTTTAGGAAGTCGTACAGGTTCACCAGTAATAGCTTGGCGAGACACATTGGTCATCCCTTATGCGGCATCACATCGACCTTGTGGAAGCCTCTATCGGCACTGGTCATCATATACGAACGAGAGCAGAATACACACCCATTCAACCAATATTGCAGGAATGCCACATATTCGGCGTTTGTGATAGGGTCGCCCTCTTCCCCATGTGATTTTTTATGAAACCCCTGTAGCTCTTGTCCTCATAATTTACCTCGTACTCCACCTCGCCCAACTTCATATGTGGAGTAATAACCTCTCCCAAGGGGGAGAGACCCATGATAGTCGTCACCTCAAAGAGGGTCAGTCCAACCATCTTGTATGGTAAGTGGAGACTGTTAGTGGACGGGCTCTAGAATTAATAAATTGCGCCCATCATCGAGTTGTCGACCCTTAGCTCATATTGAAAGAGTTGTAAGAAATCGTAGATGCCCAAAGCTCTCCATGAATCACCTTTTGCCACCTCCAATTGGTTCATCCACGCTATAAAATCCAAGTTGTTCTTTACATTATTACCAAACACCTTGGATTGATGGAAATGCCACGCGTGAATGTCCCCTTGACTTGGGAAAATCTTGTGTCCCATGAGGGGACTCAAATAACCATATGTTTTCCCGGCAAGAATGAAGGGAAGTATTACCTGGTTAGACCACACCTCACGAATTCGAGAAAATGATTAGGAGACATTTTTAGGTTCTTTCCGTGAATCGTTGCCGAGGCGGAAGCTACATCAGAAGGGCCCTTGTTGGCAGAAGAAGAACGGTTTGTGGCAATTTGAAGAATTTTGAAAGTTGAAAGGAAAAAGAACTCGAAAGATAAAAATAAAACAGATAAGTGAATTAGGCAGTAAAGAGAGTTTGAGAGGAATAAGAATTTGGAAGTCTTGAAGATGTAAAGAGGAAAATGAGGATGTTTTCTGGGTTTATATGAAGCATGCTGAGGAAGCTAGAAGTGGAATATAAAGGATTTCAGCGCGAAAAAATTGGGGAAGTGGCAAAGAAAGTGACATGACATTTGCTTTTTCTGAGAGTTATGCTTATTTTAATAGGAAAATGAAGAGTTTAGAAACGTAGGTCGATCCATAGTAAAATGATGCAAAGCAAGTGGATAGAACTCAAAAAGAATAGGTCGAAAAAGAATTTTTCCTGGGAAGACAAGAAAAGCACGAGAAGAGAAAGGGTTTTGAAGAGAGAGAAATAACCTCAGGATAAAGGATGAGGTGACAGGGTTATGATGGCCTAAGAAAACCAATCAATTGCTTTTTGGGGGGAGGGGTTCTTGATATATTAAATAAGGGAAACAAATATCCTGGTCGAGAACCACCAAATTCTAATATTTTCCTCTTTTACCCTTCCCCAAAGGAAAATATTGGGGAGCATAATATATAACAAGGGGTTTAAGTAAAATCATCAAAAGGATTTTCAAGGATAATGAAAAGGTCGAAAGAGAAAGCCTTATTGATGCAATCAAGGACATGCTTTATTGAGAAGTTCATGGTCGAGAATTTTAGTCGACCATGAGTGGTGAAGGAAGATAGAATCAACCAAATGAGCAAATGTACAAAGGAAATATTTCTTGATTGGTTCCTTAATGAAAGTTAGTGGACAACCATGAAGAATTTGAGAGTAATAAATAATATTAATGAATCGACCCACATTGATGATTATAGGCGACCTCACTTAATCCTTGAATGAAATTGGAATGTTAAATGAAGGGTTCAACCTCTCAAACCACCAAGGCACAATGATTCAAAGAAGAAATCAAGTTCAAATTGGAAGTTATTCACAACGAGGCGCACCCACTAGCAACATGCGGCAATTACAAAGAACATACATAATTTTAGGGGGCAGTGACCACCCACTTTGCGGAAAACAAGGAAAATAGGAGAAGTGGAGTTCTGAGAATCAAATTGCAATCGTTCAAACGGACACATGGCAAGCAACTAAGGGGTCACTGAAGGCTATAAATAGATACGCCCATGGTAGAATTAAGGAGGAATTTACTTGTTAAAAATTCTCAAAATCTCAACATGTCCAACGACAAAGAACGCTAAGAAGATTCAAGTAAACTTCTCATTTCTTTTTTTAAAATTTTTTTTTTTCTGTTTTGCTTTTCATCTTTTGAAGTAAACTTTTCAATTTGCTTTTTTAGTAGTTTAAAGTTTCTTTTATTATATTTTTATTACAATCCTTGTATCAAGCACTACTTGCTATTCCAATAAAACAGTGATTATTGTACTCGAATCTGCATCTTCACTAAAATGGTCCATTCCTCACTTTTTAAACACACTTGTGATTTTCGTGACGAATGGTCCATGAAACAAATTTCACGTAAAACAATTATTAACTCAATCTCGATCAAAATCAAGTTAAAAAGTCTAATCCATAATTTCATTCAACAAAGCATGAAAATAATAGAGGAATATTCCACTTGGCATAAATGTTATAATGATGCACAATGTGATGTCTAGTGCACCATGCACCATGTCATGTCTAGTGCACCATGCACCATGTGATGATCCATTAATGCGCCACCACAAGAACTTTACTTTAGATTTTATTCTAATATATAAAAAGTTTAAATGATTTTGACATTGATTATCGTATTACAATCTCTCTAAACTTTTCAAATACTTTAAATCATGTAACAAAACAGTCCTAACATCGGTGACAAAAATCAAACTGTATAAAAAGTCATTCCTAGCTGCACTAACTATATTTTGCGAAACGTTATTTTAGTTGTAGCATGGCCCAATTGTCTCAAATAAAACAATATACGCTTTAAATTCAACTCAGCATAAAGCTTACTCTAGTAGTTGACCTTCACACACTGATAACTGATTTGTATTCCCGCCACATGCAAATCACGCACCACCAAACATCATTTTTGTAGCCAATCACACGTAATAAAAGTTACAAAGAAAAAAATATACTGTTTCGTATATAGTTTACTCAGTGAACAGTGATCAACAAACAAGTTGATATATAGTACCAATCTTTAAAAGTGTCACCTAACATATTAATAACATATCTACCATTATCTTGGTATTATTATCCATAAATGTTTATGTTTCATATATTTCAACATATTTGTCGGCAAGCATCACGGAAATTACCTCCCATGTAGTTGTTAGTGGCACTCACTCAGCTGAATCAACTTGTCCCGTCTCTCCATCTCTCCCTCTCCTTCTATTATCGCTTCACCATTGCATTGTTTTCTCCGAATTGTAATTTGTTGACATCAAATTTACTGGGATACGAGGTTTGTTTCTATACTCCAACTCTTATGTTGTCTACATTTTTTACCATTCCCCTCATTTCCCTTCATTTATTCATGTAATTTTTCAAATTCAATCGGATACCATTTGGAATTCTTTTTAATTTTAGTATTTTTTGCTCAGATCCTATACGTAACTGAGCTTGTGATTGGTACATTTGTGCTGTTTATGGTTGTGGGTCGTTGATTTTGTGGCTTGTTAACAGCTACTACGATGATTTAGGTTCTGGTTCTGGGACTTGGATTTCTTCGTCCAATTCTTCGAAATTCAGTTAAAGTTTTCATTTCCACCGCACCACCATGATTGAGTTTTTATTTCGTAAAAATTAATTCCTAAAAATTCCTCTCTCTCTCCTAGATCTACTTTTTCTCTTCTTCGTTTTGGATATCATCAGCATCATATTCAGATCCTCACTTCTCTTCTCTTACACTCTCTCCGCCAACGCCAGCTCCTCCCACTTAACAGGTACACTCTCTCTCAATCTGTTCAATTTTCTAACTAGATCTTCCATCTTTCGTATTCTGAATTTTTGTATCTACGGTTTTTTATTTGTAATTTTATTTTTCCAATTGGTTCATGCGTTTTCTTTCGTAATTGTTAACAGTTTTTTCAATTGCATTTTTGTTCTGGTTGTCATTTTCTTGCTGTTTCGAGAAAGCATTTGCCCGAGCTAGGCCCAGTCTTAACCGAATATAATTGGGATTACTTGGGTCTAAGGTTGGGTAAGGGCTTGTAAAATTGGCTTGGTCTAAATATATAGTCGGGTTTGAGCAAAGGCAAACCTGACTCATGTACACCCGTAAACTAGATACCTCATATTAGGAATTCGTACTATTGCTAATAAGCCAAACCAGGTTTCGTTGACCCCTTCCACTTTCCTCCCCCTCCTCCCTGCTCCCTCCTCAGGAACATAACTGAACTAAAAGCTGCTGTCTCTTTCTTTCTTTCTCATACATCATCACAGCATCGATCCACCCCTTGTTTATTTTAATCTCATTGTCTCAATCTCCCACTATAGTACTCGCAAAAATAGAAGAGAGTGATGATGGTTGGACCAGGAAGGCCTCAATTTGTTCTGTTCGGATCCTCCATCGTTCAGCTTAGTTTCAGCCATGGCGGCTGGGGTGCCATTCTCTCCGACATCTACTCTCGCAAGGTTGGTTTCTTCTTTACATTAACCCCTCTTTCATCAACTCATTCCTTCTTGTGTGATTCCCCCCTCAAAAAAATTGAACGATGAACAAGACTGCTCTGTAGACTAAGGAAATTATTTTATTCAATTATTATAAATTATAATTATGAACAATGATACGATTGTATAGTCTAAAATCCCTATGATTTGAGGACTCGCTATAAAGAATGCCGTGTGTGTTATGCTTTGTTGTATCAAATTGTGTTCCTCTTGCCCTGCCCTGAAATATTGCCTTGAACTGCTGGTATAAACCTTCATGGAAATATGTTGTTTTTCAATAAATTAGGGTGTGTACTGTTGTTGCGGGGTGCTCACCTTCAACTGGAAGCACTCAGTGGCAGAGTAAGAGATCAAGATTGTATCATTATTTGGGGGCACGCTTAAGAAGTTTAAAAAAAGAAAAATTGGGAGATTAAGGATTTTCAAAACATTTGGAGGAGCCAAGGCTCCCTCAAGCTACAGTAGGACCCCGTGGAAGCACTTTCTTATTGTATGTTCGGTTTAGCTACAAAACAGCAAAGTGGAAAAGTGTATTAGAAAGTGGGTGTTGGCCTCATGAAGTTATTTTTTGGTACCACTAACCAAACAGGCTATTAATCTGATGAAAAGTGTTATTTGTACTCATTGTACATGGGATACCGTGCAAATTCACCACCTGGCTACCATTGGATGAGATTTCAATGGGGGTGTGGGTCCTATTGAAATCCTATCCAATGATGGAATTGTCTCATGTACAATCAGTAGTTCAGTGCAAACTACATAACTCTAATCTTATCATCAAGCTTTGTAACTGAATAAAATGCAGTAACCCCATTCGTTTTTTACGTTTTTTCTTCGACTTTAGTCTCATTAGTTGTGTATGAATTAGTGTTGATGAAGCTGAACTTTAAGTGTCATTTAGTGAGTCTATTTAAGGAATATTGAAGAAGAGAATTGTAAAGAGTGCATACAGGCTTGTACATTTTAGTAGTGTAAATGAGTAAAGTGGAAATCTAGCTACTCATGGACCCTCTTATCTGGTGTGTCCTTATCATGGTTCTTTTTCTTTTTGTTTCTCTTCCTCTAATAAAGGGTTATTAAGGAGGCTGGCCTAATGTTATGTTATGCTGACGCAAAAATACTCATTGTAGGCAGACATATTGCTTCGGGGATACTATGGATGGAACTCACGACGTGCCCTACAAGTCCTTAATAAGGTTTTTCCAAAGGTATTGTACCTCCAATAGCAACCATTTATACAATAGATGATCAAAACTAAATGATGCCTTTGGTGCAGGTTGTATTTTTCATTACAGCTGATTGATGTAGCTTGTGATTTGTGGGTTAAATAACACTTTTTTCTTAGCTCTGTCATATGCAAATTGATTGGGGATCCCTTTTGACCTGATATGATATACTCAATTAACTTGGTTCTTTATGCACATTGTTCTCATAGGAGAATATCTTTCTAACGTTTTACACCATCTGAATTGATCAATTCCAAAAAGGAACAAAAATGGTAATTACTAGTTACAACCCCCCCCCCCCCCCCCCACACAAAATAACTGCAATACATTGATTGATTTTCATTGCATTGCATTGTTGTCTAGGCTATCAAACCTTGTGAATGTCTTCTGTAGTTGGGTTTTTTCTGTGGGTAGAGGCTGGACAATTTCCAAATCTTTCCCTTCTTGCATTTATCCACAATTGCACCATTGTACTTCAAAGTAGTTTCGGATGGTGAGAATGTGAGTGTGCAGCCGTATTTTTTTATTGTCATTTTGGAACAAGGATTTATCATTTATATTTAAAAATGTGCATAGAATTAGGAGTTCTATATAGCCAATTTGTCAGATAAAAGTCCATACATGGTAATGTTGGATCCATGGAAATGGGATTTTTCTACGTATTTAACAATGCATATATGTAGCATGCTAATTAGTTTTTCATGTGCTTTCATTTCAACATTATTGTGCCTACATCATATAATCTTTAATCCATGTCCCAGGATGCTGCTACACAGCCTTCTCTTGTGATAGTTTATTTTGGAGGTAATGATTCCATGGGTTCTCACCCATCTAGCTTAGGCCCTCATGTTCCTCTTCCTGAATATATTGTAAACATGAGAAAGATTCTGACTCATATTAAGGTACTTCTTCTCTGTCTTTTCTTTAATCAATATGTTCTTTTTAGATAAGTGCTCATTACCTCGCATTGGAGACATCATCTTCACTTTCATACTCATTTGGCACCAAACAGTTCATTTTGTAATTAGTGAACATCGATTTGTTGCAATTGCAATTATGTAGGAATTGTAGCAGTTTGTAACTCTGCTATACAAAGGAAAATAGATTTAAAAATTTATGGTGATCTTTGTCTTCGATCGTGAACATATATGCATTTTTAATGGCAAACTAATGTGAGTATTGACTGTCAGAGTCTCTCTGAAAGCACACGTATCATTGTTCTCAGCTGTCCTCCTGTCAATGAAGAAAAAGTACGAGGAAACACTAGGTAGGTTGAAGATTTTATTTTTCTTATACATATTCATCTCTGTTCTTGCATTCAGATAACACATTCTGATTAGATGATTTTCTTAATCAGTCCATATTTAAGTGAGCTGGTAAGAACAAATGAATTATGCCAAAGCTATTCAGAAGCATGTATACAGCTATGCAAGGAACTAGATGTGGAAGTCGTTGATCTTTTCAATGCACTGCAGAAGAGAGATGATTGGAGAAATGCTTGTTTTACGTAAGCTGCTGCAGCTATCCTTTATCATCCCCCCCCCCCCAAATTACAAATTACCATGAAATTCTAGAATTGACTCACATTGCTATGTCATTGTTCAATATCCAAATCTTTCTCTAAATCTTCTCAAGTATCTCGTGCTTGCTTTCTTTGCAAGACGGTTTAGGACTGCAGCATTCTATCCTAAATGCATATTGACGTATTCATAAATCACCTGGATTAGTCACTTGTAAGCTGTGACTCTTCCCTCCATATCGGTGTCATGCATACAAATTTTGGACTTGTAATTGTTCTTACCTTTAATGTCTTCATTTGATTGGCTGCCATATGTCGAAATTTAATGTTGGGAATAAGTGCCTCATCAGTAAGTTATGGAACATAATTTCTGAGAGCTAATTTTTTTTCTTTTCCCTTGCATTCTAAAACTTACATCTTCTTTCTGTATGGATGATTTCCCTAAATTGACTTTATTGACTAATATAATGGATGCTAAATATTTAGTTGTTCCCAACATGTATCTAAACTGGTATCCAGTTTAATTCTTCCATTTCATTCAGAATAGTTGCTTAGAAGTTTTGCTAACTAATCTAATCATAATTAAAACAATTGACTATGAAAGAGGATTACAATTTCTTTTTTTAAATAGGTCACCGTTGGGTGCTAGCAAAGTTCGTTTTAATGGTTTTTTTTTCCTTCTCCTTCAACATAGAACTTTTTATTGTTTTTTTTTCCCCCTCCTAATTTCTTGTGAAATACATTATAGAATAGCTCTTTTAGTTCCATACAATAGGTCATTTTGTGAATGATAATGATATCAAATGATAAATCTGTATATAATGTTGTTTAATTCGTTCTCATCTTGAATGAATTTTGCAGTGATGGTATCCATTTAGCAGGCGAGGGAAGCAAAATTGTGGTGAAGGAGATACTAAAAGTGCTTAAGGATGCTGAGTGGGAGCCATGCCTACACTGGAAGTCCTTACCCACAGAGTTTGACGAAGACTCGCCATATGATCTTGTTGCTGCTGACGGGAAAACTACATTGAATCCATCTGAGTGGACTTTTTACAGGGAGGTTCAGTGGGACTAAGTTGTTTTAGGTTATCAACTTATTTTCTTTGGCCTTCATTCAGGAACCACCTGCTCGAGCTCACAAGATATGGTAGTTTTCTTATTTATGTTTTGTTTAGACATATTGATTGCTTATTTGGTGACAGCATTGCCTTGAGTAAAAATTATATTTTATATGGTCCTTGTCAGTCATCAAATTTGTAATTTTATGACATGAAAATGATCAAAGTAGAGTAGATACATAATCCCATATCTGCAATTTTCGTTTGATTTATGGGATGATAGTTACTCCCTTTGATAAAGAGGAGATTCATTCTCAAACCCTTGTACTCACTGAAAATTGTTTCACCATAAGTTAGGTGACACCTTTAAAGATTATTACTATATATCAACTTGTTCGTTGATCACTGAGTAACGATATACGAAACAGTATTTTATTTTTCTTTGCAACTTTTATTATGTATATGTATCATTGGCTACAAAAATGATGTTTGGTAGTGTGTGATTTGCATGTGGTGGGAATACAAATCAGTTATCAGTGTGTGAAGGTCAACCACTAGAGTAAGCTTTATGCTGAGATGAATTTGAAGTGTCTATTGTTCTATTTGAGACAATTGGACCATGCTACAACGAAAATAACGTTTCGCAAAATATAGTTAGTGCAACTAGGAATGACTTTTCATACAATAAATACATGAGTTTGATTTTTGCTATCGAAGTGCCAGAAGAGATGCATCTGAAACGAACAAGCCACCGATTTTCATACTAGTTTGTTTCAACTCACATGACAAAAAATCACCTTTTTATAAATTAAAAATAACAGTTTTTTTATATATTTATATAAAATTTTAAAATAATTACAATCTAAAAAACAACTATTTTCAAACTTTCAGCAAGACCTAAAAGAAAAAACATGTCAAAATAATTATTTTTATTTTTTCTTCAAACTGTATCAAAAGTCTTGCTTTTTAATTACTTTTCCAAACTTTAATTAATTAAACTTTCTAACAGGAACTATTTTCCAAACTTTATTTAATTAAACTTTCTAACAGGAGCTATACGCTTTGTTGTTTGGCAATTTGACACACTTTCTTTCCAAACATCTAGAACATCCCTACTAATTATTAGTATCGTCCCATCCCACCGACTTAGCCATGCTTGTTAATCCAAATCAACCAAATATTATATATAGATAGATAGATAGTAGAGCTATATAACAAGGTAATGTTTGAATATCCTAATTCATTCTCTTAAACTTTCTCTTAACTACTAAATGAGAAAGAGAAAGAAAACAATGTAATTACATTTAATTTTTAAAAATTTTAAAGAACATTTACTTTTTTCCTCATTTAATAATTAAAAAGAAAATTAGAAAAAGTAAGAGAGCCGAACATTACTCGTCAAACAATAACATGATTCTTCTTATCCTATCGACATTAATCCTGAAGGCACCAAAGCAAAATTTTGCAAGATATTCCCCAAAATGAAAAAGAAACATAAAGGGTAACAATTCTAATAGTTTCTTAATAAAATATAAGCCAACCCAACATACAACCAAATATTGAGTACACTAGCATAAATGAATCTGTGCCTATCAAGAATTAATAATAAATTGCAGCTGTGTCTCATGGCCAGGGCTGAAAAAATGCCAACTGGAATCGTGAAATGCATTATAATATTCATCTGAAATCGTTTTGATTCTAAATTCACTTGTGAATCTACGCACAGCCAAAATATGCTCCATTGAGTTAACAATAGGAGAGTTCTTACACAATGAAACATGTTGCTCGTATGTTTCAAAGCTGTTCCCAAATAATACCATGTTTCTTAAGAGATTCAGTTTCCAATTTGCTTGCAACAGGTTGCTATATAACTCTGCCTCACAGTGAGGCATGAAGAACAGAGTTGGCTGCTGAGCCTCTCGCCTCCCATGCTCATTAATGGACATGACAGAACAACCGAGAGCAGCGAAAACCCGAGACTCAGATTCAGAAAGAATAGGATCAAATACCTCGATGTTTCCAATCCATTTGAAATCTCTTTTCATCAATATTGCAAGGCTAAGTTGCAGTCGAGGGGGCTCATACAATTCAATGCTGCCAATACCATAAATGACCATTTGCATCTTTGTCTCTGAGCCCAGTACCATATGGACATGACAAAAAACTGAGCTTTGGATTTGATCTCTGAAAGTATGATAGAACTGAGAGCTCCCAATCCTATTTATACATCTCTCCATTTTCTGCACCATTGATTTTTCTCTGCTTGGATCTGTCTGAAAATCTATCGGAGCCCATGGTTCTTGTTTCTCTTCCAAAACTCCAACTTTGGTAGCTTTTCTTCTTTGTCTGCCACGACGGGGTAAAACAACAGTCCAGCCTCCATTTGATGTGCAATTGTCAATTGTTTGAGCTTTTGCTGAAGCTGCCATTCAAATTCAAGACTTGTCTTTACTTGATCAAATATACTGCTTCAACCTAAGAATGCAATGGCAGATTCTGGATAAAAAACACATGGTGTTAGTGCAGGACTTTCCATGCTTAGTCATATGAAATGAACAAATGATTAAATCCATATTACCAGTCATAATACATGAAATTGAAGACGTTTTGAATAGAAAGGCTGGTTGAACTCAAGTGAGAGTTATACCAAAAATGTTATTAAATAGAAAAATCGGTTACAAGGATAACTTATTTAGATGAGAATAAAAGGCAGATAAGCCTAAACCTAAAAACTAATTTAACGAGCAAGCTTGAGATGGTACATTATGGCCTCTTATTATGAAGAATATTATGGTTTCTCATTAGGGGGATTAAAGAATAATCACTGACTAGCCACAGAATTAGTGAGATGGTACATTATGGCCTCTTATTTGGGGGGGGGGGGGATAAAGAATCATTACAAACTAGCGACAGAATCAGTGAAAAGGAATACACATGAACCAAATATATAGTGATCAATAAGATCTAAAATGCAAGGAATTTTTCTTATATATTAAACGCAGCATTAGAAAACTTCAAAGACTCCCTCCCAGAACATATATGTAAAAGATGGAAAACTTTCACGCATAAAATGCAGCCAATGTTTATCACAATAGTCATCCCATTCAGTTACACAAATCACAACACATAATGAAGGGAAGAGCCAAATTCAGATTCATTGACATAAATTCTATATGTAAACAAATACCTTTAGCTAAATCAACAATATCTATAAACATAGATATATAAAAATAAACATTTGGCCCTGAGTTTCCCCTTAGTCTTTGCCAAAGGAAGCTTGGTAAAATGTTTCCAAGCACGTGATCTTGCGCTTTAACTTCCCTCTCTCTCAACCTCATTTTTCTAATTCATTATTGGTGTGCCAGATACTATTGTAGAAGCAAAAGTTGTAGGATTTGTGTTTGTAGGGGGGTTTTGAGATTGGATTATGAATTACAATACCTGTACCTGAACCAGATGACTCTCCCTCACCCATTTTTTTTAAATATACTTAAATAGTAATATAAAAAAGGTAAATAAAAAAATTGACTAAAAACTATAGCCAATTTAAAGCAAAAGTATATAGTAATGTGTAAAATAAACTAAACAAAATTATAGTTGAAGTTTCAGTGCAAAACAAAGTGCAAATTGTCAAGTGTGAGGACAGAAGAGTGAAACAATGAGAATCATTTAAGTCTCGGGATTACCTTCCTGCTATTGCGTAGAAAATCTGACGAAGGTTGAAGCCTTGTATATGTGGTTGACACTTGACAGAAAACGCACAAGTCAATCACCAAAGCTAGATTAAAATTACAAGCAAGATGTTATACTCTAAAATTTCACATACTATTGAGAACAAAACAAAACAAAATTAACAATGAAAAATTAAGTAAACTAACCGCACACTAAGTAAGGAAATAGATTCTTTTGGAAAAACTGAATAAGGAAATAGATGGATACCGGTAAATCCTAATTAACGACCAAAGAATATATTTTGATTCATGGAAAAACTGTAGGAATAATGTGCAGTGACAGTGTTCTTTTTATGTCTATGGATAATTGAACGAGTGCATCAAGGGAGCCTTTTTGAAAGCATAATTAGAGGAGAGAAAATCACCAAAATTATAACTGATTGCACAAAATGTCACAAAATCGGACAAAGTTGAAGTTTTTATTCGGAATTGATGCTTACTCGGACAAAATAATGCTACATTTTGAATTTTCAAATCAAATATAATTGATGCTTACTCGTAATGCAATGGTTTACCTAATTTTGACACCATTGTCAATAAATCCCACATTAAAACAAGAAAAAAATTGATGTGATTGCGGATTGATACTCGAGCTAACCGCATCACGGAAAAAAACGCATGAACCAATTGGAAAAATAAAATTACAAAAAAAAAAAAA
>QANU01008245.1:62309-141172 GCA_003254905.1 Nissolia schottii
AATTAGGAGTTCTATGTAGCCAATTTGTCAGATAAAAGTCCATACATGGTAATGTTGGATACATGGAAATGGGATTTTTCTACCTATTTAACAATGCATATATGTAGCATGCTAATTTGTTTTTCATGTGCTTTCATTTCAACATTATTGTGCCTACATCATATAATCTTTAATCCATGTCCCAGGATGCTGCTACACAGCATTCTCTTGTGATAGTTTATTTTGGAGATAATGATTCCATGGGTTCTCATCCATCTAGCTTAGGCCCTCATGTTCCTCTTCCTGAATATATTGTAAACATGAGAAAGATTCTGATTCATATTAAGGTACTACTTCTCTGTCTTTTCTTTAATCAATATGTTCTTTTTAGATAAGTGCTCATTACCTCACAATGGAGACAGATATATCTTCACTTTCATACCCATTGGGCACCAAACACTTTATTTTGTAATTAGGGAAGAAAAACTTGCTTAAAATATCAATTTTTAAGAAATACAATTGAGAGTTTTTTTTAATTAGGCAAGACTAGGTAGGTTGAAGAGTTTTTTTTCTTATACATATTCATCTCTGTTCTTGCATTCAGATAACACATTCTAATTAGATGATTTTCTTAATCAGTCCATATTTAAGTGAGCTCGTAATAACAAATGAATTATGCCAAAGCTATTCAGAAGCATGTATACAGCTATGCAAGGAACTAGATGTGGAAGTCGTTGATCTTTTCAATGCACTGCAGAAGAGAGATGATTGGAGAAATGCTTGTTTTACGTAAGCTGCTGCAGCTCTCCTTTATCATCCCCCCCCCCCAAATTACAAATTACCATGAAATGAATTGAGTCACATTGCTATTTCATTGTTCAATATCCAAATCTTTCTCTTAATCTTCTCAAGTATCTCGTGCTTGCTTTCTTTGCAGGACGGTTTAAGACTGCAGCTTTCTATCCTAAATGCATATTGACGTATTCATAAATCACCTGGATTAGTAACTTGTAAGCTGTTTCTCTTCCCTCCAATCGGTGTCATGCATAAAAATTTTGGACTTTTAATTGCTCTTACCTTTAATGTCTTCATATGATTGGCTGCCATGTGTCGAAATTTAATGTTGGTAATAAGTGCCTCATCAGTAAGTTGTGGAGCATAATTTCTAAGATCTAATTTTTTTCTTTTCCCTTGCAGTCTAAAACTTGCATCTTCTTTCTGTATGGATGAATTCCCTAAATTGACTTTATTGACTAATACAATGGATGCTAAATATTTAGTTGTTCCCAACATGTATCTAAACTGGTATCCAGTTTAATTCTTCCATTTCATTCAGAATAGTTGCTTAGAAGTTTTGCTAACTAATCTAATCATAATTAAAACAATCGACTATGACTGGTATGCCATGTGTTTAAAGTTATATGTATGTTATGTCATGCTATGTTAGGACAGAAACCTAAACCCTTAGACATGACACTGCTTAGAATTGCTTAGGATTATATAATAAGACTTCAAATAATGACTCCGATTAAAGCATGGACCCTAACAAGGGATAGGTTTTGGCTAAGGCAAGACTTGGTGTTTAAGATGTTCGTTGCGACGCATTTCTCTTACTTGGGAATCCTGTCCCAAGTGTTGGACCTTAGTCCTTGAGTCCGAACTAATAAACAAGATTAGTTAAGGAGGATACACTTGTCATAATCAGTAGCCTTAGGCCTTAACAACATGGGTAATCAAAGACAGTTCCCTAAAAGACTTCATGAATAGTAGATTCTAGGGTAGGTGACCTAGAACAATATGAGGTCCTACGATCTTGTAACTCAGACCCAGCAGTAGATAGATATGAGCGCCAGACTCCTCAGTTATGGTATGCGTATCCTATCAGACCCTCGAGTGCCAAGCTCCTCAGACTTAGGGTATGCGTACCTTCACAGATATCCAGGTTGTGTGCGTATCGGAACCACCCGAATTTATCATTGTGAAGTAAGGTTGAGCTGCAGTTCCCGTGAATCGTGCCCTTCTGCCAGGGACGTGGGCATATGTACACTGACCAATTTTACTTTTTAGTAGCTAATTCAGTTATTTCAATTATTCAGTACCTTCAGTTTATCCAGTATGTGCAGTTTAGATATCAGTTATATAATATACTTGTTGTTGTACTTATTCTTTCAGTATATATGTGCATGTATTTAGATACCATGATATTGTTTGTTGTACTTGTTATTTGAGTGGTACCGAGGTACCCATCACTGAGTTGACAATTCACCCATCTGTTAATAACATTTTCAGATTTGGCTGAGGATAGTGAGAACGGTTCCCTTATCCAGTGAGCGAGGATTTCAGACGTCAGTAGTAAGCTTCGCTTCGCAGTGGGGACTACCCGAGTGGTTATAATCATGCTCCAGACACCTAGGGCAAGGTCCTTATTAGTATTTATATATTTCATTTGACATTAACATTATGTAAACTCGTCATTATTTTTCAGTTCAATTACATGTAAACAGTTACTCAGTTAGTTATTAATAAATCAATTACTATTTATTCATCTTTATGAGCATTAATGCATGTTTAGTATGCCACATCAGTGCTTTCGTAGGGCAGTCGCCCTAGTGTGGTCACGTCCTAAGTTGAGGCGTGACATCTACAATTGAATGGATGATTGCACTGATAACATTTAAATCCAGTTGGGGGTGACTTTTTGATAAATTAGAAAAGAGACAAGTATGGTTATCATTAACTTCCTCACCTCCCACATTTGGAACTTCTCCCTTAGAGTCACTTGAATTGACTAGACACATCCTTGTTTGCCATCGCGCACCCGCACTAAAATTCCCCTTTTTCAAGACTCAAGGACTTTGTGTTGCACACATCTGTGGAGGCTGTAGTTTTTTACATCAAATAACATGGTTTCCTTGTTTGAGAATTTTTGACCAATATACTAATCATTACTTGCTCCTGATCCGGGTCCTTATCCCAATGCTGATGTTGAACCTTTGTCATGATGCTGAGGCTAAGGCTAAGTGGTGTAGTAACTCGGGAGATGGTGAGGCTGAGGCTAAGGTTGAGGTTGAATGGTGTAGTAACTTGGTATACCTCGTAGAGGTACTGGTGTCGGCTACACCACGTCATCACCACCACCATTATCATCACCACCGTCACCATAACCATGCATATCTTCATTATTATCATCATCATAGCCATAATATCATTACCATAGTAGTCACCACCTGACACTGGATGAACTCGTGTTGTTGGAATCGAATGTTGAGGTAATGGATGAGGGTCATCCCTGTCAAGATATGCAAGACTTGGAGACGATGAATCATAAGCAGTCAGAGGAAGGGAGGGATTGGTGTTCGACACAGGCGATGGACTAGCATTGGAGCCGCTAGAGCTTTAGAAAACATCTTCAAGCTCAATAAGGAGCTCAATAGCGGTGAGCACATTGCTAAATTGCTTCAGCAAATGAAACATTCACGTAACGTGATCATCCTTCTTACTTTCAAAAGACTAAAATCTTAAGAGTTGACCAACACCAATAGGCGTCCTATATAACACTCTCTTAATGCTCCTACGCTCCCCAAACTCTTCCACTATAATGGGTTGGAGTTGTAACAAAGTAACAGTTGGGTATACAACCACCCAAGATTTATTTGAGGAATCAAAATTAATTTTATCTTGTATACTTTTTTCTCACCATTATAATACACTAAAATCTCTACTAACTCCTTACTCATTTTTTTTAACTCACACAAAATATCTAAACCTTGGTGCACACTACAAATGAGCATGAACCTCTATTTATAGATCTGATTTTGGATACATTACACAGAAGTCAATTTTAAATTGACTTTTACTTTTTAAAAAAAATTAGAAATCAATTTAAATCGACTTCTAATAAAAAAAGTCTCCATGACTCCCTTTATATAAAAATGATTTGTTTTGAGAACAACTTTGCAATTAGTTTCGTGTGGGAACAACCTAGTTTATTTATTCTATTTTCAAAACACAAAAAATCCCCAAATCTAAACTGAACACGCCCACCCTTATTAGTTTACTGCTTGGACCAAACTAGGCCGACTCCTGTTAGGTGCAGCCAGCCTAACTGTTGGCTCTGTGTGCCCGGTTGAGCCCATCTTTTTTTGTTGTTATTCCTTGTTTCATAGTAGTGTATTCAGCTAGGCAGCTAGGCAGCTAGGCAATGCTGTTGATAAAATTGAATGCCGTACTGACCCAAAGCACTTAATTTTGGTGGTTTTCCGCTCATCTACTTTACCCGCCCGCAGACACACACTACCTCTGTCTCTCTTTCTCTCTCTCTCTTTCCATAATAAATCCAATGCCCCGCTAGTCCTCTTCTCAAAACTAACCTCCTCTCCCTGTCCCCTTTCTCTCTCTTTCCATTCCCACCATGGACTGCTGCATACTCAATCGCCTCAACTCCCAACCCCTCTGGTTCGCCATCCTCTTCGCCCTCGGCGCCCTCACCCTCCTCAGGTTCCTCTTCATCCTCCTCAGATGGGCCTACGTCAACTTCCTCAGGCCCGCCAAGAACCTCAAGAAGGCCTACGGATCCTGGGCCCTCGTCACCGGCCCAACCGACGGAATCGGCAAGGCCTTCGCCTTCCAGCTCGCCCGCACGGGCCTCAACCTCGTCCTCGTGGGCCGCAGCCCTGACAAGCTCGCCGACGTCTCCGCCTCGATCCGTGCCAAGTACGCCGCAATCGAGGTGAAGACCGTCGTCGTCGATTTCTCCGGCGCTCTCGACGAAGGAATGGCCAAGATTCGCGATGCGATTGATGGATTGGACGTCGGGGTTCTGGTTAACAACGTCGGGGTTTCGTACCCTTACGCGAGGTACTTCCACGAGGTGGACGAGGGGCTGTTGACGAACTTGATTAGGGTTAACATTGAAGGGACTACGAAGGTGACGCAGACGGTGCTGCCGGGTATGCTCAAGAGGAAGAAGGGGGCCATTGTTAACATTGGTTCTGGTGCTGCCATTGTCATCCCTTCGGATCCGCTCTACGCTGTTTACGCTGCATCCAAAGCGTGAGTTGTTTTCTTTCTTCTTTTTTTCTTTTGCTCCCTCTGATTTCACTTCTTCGTCCATGCACTTTGGTTGTGTCGAATTAGGATCTTCCTCTGTTACTCACTAACACTACTCTATAGTGTTATATCTAACACGGAACCAAAAACAGAATTAATAGATACTATTAATGATGCTGGGTTTTTAATAGATACTATTAATAGCTTATGGACCAAAATGAACATTAACTTCATCTGTTAGCTATACCATAGGTCTGCCCCGGCTCAAATTAGATTAGCTAAAGTTTAGCATAAATTTTGACCAGAAAACAAAGCATGAAAAGATCTGATTCGAGTTTTGTTGTTTTTTTTTATGTATTTTTAAGGCTCCCAATAATGTGTAAGATGTATGGTGTCTTAACTTTGATGCATATGTGGTCAAATAAGGATAAGTTCTATGACCGTTCTGATGAATCAAACTTATAAGAATAGCTTGGGGGTGTCAAGCGGAACGAAATTATATGTACGGTTATGGTATGCTATTTTTATGAGCTTAACTGAGGTTGTATTTGTGCTGCTTCAGGTACATCGACCAATTTTCCAGGTGTCTGTATGTAGAGTACAAGAAGAGTGGGATTGACGTGCAGTGTCAGGTATTTGAACCCTTTCTTTTCTTCGTTTGCCCTCTGTATTCAAGTTTTAGCCAATTAGATACTGTTCTGTATTCCATCGCCATAATTATTGATTTGAAGACGATGGAAATCCAGCTGAACAGCATTAGTCTCAGCTCGAATTCAATTGAAAATTTTCTGGTGATGATATTAAAACATGAGCTTTTCTGGTACGACCTTTCTCATTAATTGTGAACTGTAGGGTGGTGGAACTATTTTCCTGATGTACAACACACACACACACACACATTCCTTTGTATGCAAAAGCATAAATCTTCACTGTATAACATTTTACTTATATAAACCATGGAGAAAACTGAGAACCCCCTTAAACTTAACTTATTTTAGTTGAAACAACTATGACTATAAATTTTGCTGCATGTTGAGGACTTATCCTAATCCTATAATTCTGTTTAGTATTGATCTTTGTGCGCAACTATTGGTAAAATATAAGAATTCTAGCATGTTTGTCTTAAGTGTGAATAGCAGCAAAGGTTAAACCAGTTAGGACACCGTTGGGACCTTTTTGTTTTATTTTGAAATTTAGTTTAATTTTCACATTGACTTGCTACGGTTGACTCTTTTTTTTTCTCTCTCTACTAATGTATTATGTTCTTGTATTCAAATGGCCAAGCATAGAAATTGAAAGAACATGCCTAGTCAACGGCTGGGTATGGGTTCATTATTCATGAATATCGAATCATTGCATGTGATTTCATCACTAAGGTATTCTAGACTCAATTGGTGGTGGGATTTGGAAACTTGAAGAAGTTATTGACAATTGTAATTTATTAGGTGGATGCATAGTGCACTTCTATATTATTGGATACCTCTGCTGTTTCCCTCTTTCTTCATCCAAATTTTTTCCTTCTAGAAGTTGGAAAACTGTCCACCTAACTAATTTGTTTATAAATTAGTTGGGTTGGACTACATGGATATGGATTTGCTTTTACAGCTGTGATTTTGGTCATTTATGATGGAGATTTTCTGGATGCAGGTTCCATTATATGTGGCAACAAAGATGGCATCCATCAAAAGATCTTCATTCTTTGTTCCATCAACAGATGGATATGCCAAAGCAGGTGTGAGATGGATAGGCTATGACCCTCGTTGCACACCATACTGGCCTCACACCCTTCTTTGGGCTGTGGCGTACTCATTGCCCGAGTCCATTGTTGATGCTTGGCGCCTGTGGTTTTGCCTTGGCATTCGTAAGAGGGGGCAACA
Source organism: Nissolia schottii (assembly GCA_003254905.1). Lineage (NCBI taxonomy): Eukaryota > Viridiplantae > Streptophyta > Magnoliopsida > Fabales > Fabaceae > Nissolia > Nissolia schottii. The sequence continues at coordinate 69,215 of QANU01008245.1, forward strand.
GAAAGAGTCAAGGAAGAAGGAATAGAGAAGGATGCTCGTTTCTGCAGTGTAGGCATAGATGTTGCTGATATATGCCAGATTGCTTAGCTAGTTTATTAAGGTTACACGTGTCTGTTATGTTTTTCTTATTCATCTTACTGTTGCTAGTTTTATGAGTATCAATGGCATGGTCTAGTCTTTTTGCCTGCCTCATCTTCTGGTGTTTCAGTCAACTAAAATAAATATGGTGTATTATTTTCAATTTGTAGTATGATAATAAATTAACCATGATAATCTCAAAATACATTAAATAACAGGGATTTGAATTGAATTGGGAATTTTTTTTTAAATTATTGGAAGTTGAAGAAAAAATTAGGTTTGAATTGGGAATTTTTTTACTATTGATTTTAAATGTAATTTTGGATTGGGAATGTTTCTATCTAGAATTAGTATAAGAGTACCCATTAATTAGAATGATGTAATATTTGACAATAAGTAGGGTAAATATTGAACCAATCAAGAGTTATGTGGGCAAAAATATAAATTTAAGTAAAAAAATGTGAACCCAACTCATTGATAATTGGTGAAATGTGATTGGTTCACCTATACATGTACCATCCATTTATGTGGGTGTCGGAGTCACCTTTCTATGGTACCATGAGAGTTGAAAGCGCACAAGTACTTTTTTCAGTTGGCACCACACAATTTATGACATGTTTCAATCATGTGCCATGTCACTAACTAATATCAAATAATTTTTTTTTAGCCCCAACATCATTTTTCCTTATTCTATGATCTCTAATATTATTTGAATTTACTTTTAAAATTTAACATAGCAAAAATTGAAAAGCAATTTCACCTTTTGCATAGATAACTTGATTTTTTGTAGATCAAAAACAATTTGAAAAGAAGAACACACGTTACCATTAATATGGGTGGGAACAGGCCAGGTCAAGCCAAACCCTTAACAGGCCTGTTTCATTAATCTTCAGCCTGAGCCTGACCATCAACATCCAATCACAATTTCAACCCCACCCCCATTTTGCTATTATATTGTATCTTTTGTTACTCAGATAACAAAATAGAACAAAACGTACAACGAGCCCGGTATTGCTTTCCTACCTTCACCCCTATTCAAAAACCCTATCACCATGCCTCTCTAATTGAATGTTTTTGTTCCATTTTGTTTTAGCATTATTTTACTTATTCATTTTTTAAATTTTAGTTATTTTTTATTTTTGGGGATTTGCCAATTCAGTTAACCAATAACCCGCTGTGTGATGCTATTTAGGATCACGATTCTTTAGTTTTCATGAATACTGGTGAATTTTATTTAGTTAGATGCTCTGATCTAAATGAGGGATTGTTGTCAACGACATTTTTTTGGTACAATTGTTATCAACAAAATAAGTTATAATTAGTGCAACAATATGAGAATAATATTTTTTAAAAAATTAATAAAAAGTTATTAGGAGGATTATGTGAAGGGAATTTAAATTGAGGACCTTAAAGTAAATATTAAAAGTTTGGCTACTTCAAATGATATGACAATTAAATTAACACGTCACAAATTGAGTGAAAGAGTAATTGTACCCTCTCAACTCTCAAGATACTTTAGGAACCATTGAAAAATCATTTTTAACGCATGTCCAGTTATATTAAATACTCTTTTTTTTTTAATTATCATAAGTATGTTTGTATTGACTTAAAAAAATTGTATTTATTTTAAATGTTAATATATAACTTAAAAAATGTTTAAAGAAAAAATGTTGAACTACAGTTTCTTTTAAAAGTTAGCAAAATCTAACATTTTAAATTTTTTTATTTATAAAATTATCTTACAAATATAAAATAAAATTCTTCAAAAGAAAACAGTGCTTATTAAATTTAAGTAGAAAAATTACATTTTGGAAAACCATTCTGAATAAAAGAAGATTTTGTTATACTTACACGAGAGAAGAATTTCTTTAATCTTTAGGTTTAAGTAAGTGTCAATAGTTTACAATATTAAAAAAATAATAATAATAAAACAGGGAAGGAAATGCTGCCTTACCATAAGGCTTAGATATGATTGGAGTTTTTGACAAATCTTTGAGATTTAATTTAAGTCCTTAATTTTTTTTCCCTCTAAATATGGCTAATAGATTGGATTTTGCTTTTTTTTACTTTAGAAATTACATTACATTGATTGTAATAGAGTTTGAATTTATGATTTTATGTATATCATTCAAAATTTTCACTACTAAATCAATTCTAATGACTTTAACATAATGAATTTATTTTGTGATTATGAGTCAAATGAATTTATTTTATTCACATGACACTGCACGTGACACTCCGTTAATCATGTCATCGGTTACCCGACTTTCCATTAACTGATGAACTAAAATCATGTAATTTTTCTTTTATTTTTATTGGAATATATAACTAAAATGACAACTTTCCATGAAAGAATTTTCGTTAAAATACCCCACACCTACTGCATGATACAACTTACTTGATATGACTAGCCCATTTTCTTTGGCCACACAGGAAGGGGTGCATTTAATTAATACCAACCATTCGTTACACTTTAATTTTATGTCAGTACTAGGCTCTACAAAGTGGTAAAAAATTCTTTTGAGCTCATTACAACACACGATTACACAATTATGGAGTGGTCGGAATTCTTCATGGTGGCAACAAGTGCCTTAGGCTTCATCTCTCTATGCAGAAGCCTCCTCCATTTCCTGACGTGGGTGTGGGGCATGTTCTTGAGGCCACCGAAGAAACTCAAGGACTATGGCAGTTGGGCCATAATCACTGGCTCCACCGATGGAATTGGCAAAGCCATGGCCTTGGAATTAGCATCAAAGGGACTCAACATTCTCTTGGTTGGTAGAAACCCGCTAAAACTTGAGGCCACATCAAAAGAGATAAGGGACAAACACAATGTTGAAGTCAACTGTGTTATCACAGATTTTGAGAGAGACAGTGGGGACGAAATAGCAAAGAAGGTGGAGGAAGCAATTGAGGGTTTGGATGTGGGTATTCTGGTTAATAGTGCTGGATTGGCTTACCCTTATGCAAGATTCTTTCATGAGCTTGATTCTGAGCTGATGGATGGTATCATAAAAGTGAACGTGGAGGGGACAACTTGGATCACGAAGGCTGTGATTCCAAGCATGATCAAGAAGAAGAAAGGGGCGATCATAAACGTGGGATCTGGCTCCTCTGTTGTGCTTCCATCCTATCCTTTAGTTACCCTCTATGCTGCTTCAAAAGCGTAAGTAGGTCCAATAGTTTTTGTAATTTAGGGTATGTTTGGTTGTTTCTCTTTCATGTTTTCAGTTTCTTGTTTCGCAGGATTTTATTCAAAAGATTAAAAGAATCAAAGGTGAAGGATCATCGTGAGAATCCAAGAAGTAAAGGAAACTTCTACATTTGCTACGTCAAAATACCAATCTAACAAATTATGCACACCTCTAATCATTTTAAATCGAACGGAGAAATACATTTTATATTTCTCTGTTCTATATAACCTCTTTCTAGTCTTTGTTGTGTTCCCTTTTATCCATTTACTCAAGATGTTTAATATGGTATCAGAGTCATGGTTCCCTCTCTTAACCCAATTTTGTTGCCTTAGAGCCTCTTTGTTAGGATCTCTATCAAAAATTTCTCCATTGTTATCTCTGTTTATTTCATCGCATTCCATTTTCCACAAAGACTAGCCCTACTGCCTAAGCACCACCACGCCTCGACGCAATCCCCTATGCGTTTCCACATGTTTCTTTATGCCGACTCCAATTTCCCACCCTCATTTGCTGCCTCCATGCAGCCACGATGTTGCCTTTGCTACTTTCGTGCAGCCTTGATGTTGCCTTTGTTGCCTCCGCCCAGCCCTGATGTTGCCTTTGCTGCCTCCGCGCAGCCTCGATGTTGCATATGGTTGCCTCTGCACAACCTCCGATGTTGCCTCTCGATGTTGCCTTTTGCTGGTTACGCTTAGCCTGTTAGTTTCGTCTAGCCCTTTTGTTTTCGTACAAGCCCTTGTTTCCATACAAGACTCTTTGTTGCCGCTTGTGCTTCTTCAACAACCTCGACTAATATGTAACAAGCTTAAAGCTCAAGGAGCTTTAACTTGAGGGAGGGTGTTAAGAATAATATTATATCTAGAATATATTAGATTGATTTAATTATGATTTAGTTTGATATTGCATGATTTTGACATCATTTTGTCATTAAGTTATGATTCTCTTTCTAGCCTTTTAATAGAGGATCCTCTTGTACTCGAAGGGCACAACTCTAATAATATAATTCCATTATTTCTTGTTCTCTGTATTTTCTCTATAGTCTTTGTTGTGTCTCTTTGCCAGTTTATCATAATGTTTAACAGTTCCCTTAGCTGAGATTTCCTTCTCCTAGTTGATTCTCATGTGATCATTCACCTTTGATTCTCTTAGAATCAATTAAAACAAGTGATTTAAACCGTTTTTGTAAACAAGTTTAAAACATAAAAATGAAGATGAGAAGGATGAGATTATGGGTTCGTAAGCTTGCTTTGAGACTTGAGGAAAGAAAAAGGAATGGAAGGAAGGGAAAATGGGGTCTATGAAGGTTGGATTTTGAGAGGTGGACAACCTTACTCCCAATCCAAGCCCTTGTGTGGGTGGTTTGAGCTATGAAGCTTGAGAGCTAACAGTTTCGGATATGCCCTCTGGCGTGGGTGAGGGCGTATTTTTTTATTTTCTACTATGTCCATGTGTGTGTGTGTGTGTGTTCTCTCTATTTCTTCTTTCTCTCTTCTTTTTTTGTGTATTCTGTCCATTTTTCAGGGCTGCAGGTCAAGGCCCTCTGTTGCCTGGGTCCTTGTGCCTGCAGCCCAACTTGCATTTGTAACTCTCATCTCTGCCCAATGCAAGTTCCTTTCACTAAAAATCTAGTATAAACAAAACCCTCTTCTTGTCCCTCTCCCTTAGGAAGGGTCCTTAAATGTGCAAGGTTTCTAAAGTTGGCTACTCCCTCAGCAGGTCACCAGATGGCGTATCAGGGACGCCCTGAGACCTGTCTGAGGGTTGTTGCTGCTGTCACTTTCAACTACAGCCCGAGAGCATATTTCTTGCTTGCTCTCTAAGCTCCCATAGCTGAACCAAAAGGCCTTGGAATGGATCCCATGACATCTTTGGGATGTGGGGCAAGGTCCAAAGCCCTCTAGTTCATAACCCTCATAATTCCCCTTCTTGTCTCATTTTAGACATGCTGAGGGTATATCTCATGGCACCACCCTATGCCAAACCCTTGATATCTATACTAGAGATAAGTACTTATGTGTTTACTATTCCTAATGCTATTCTTAATACATGTGTTACAAAAGGGTCTATATCAATAAGAAACTGTTTCTTGTTTTTATTTTATATTTACACTATTTATTTCATAAAATTTCAAAAAAAAAATTAAAAACGACAAATGAAAACAGAAATCAAACTTAATTTTGCATATCTCATGTATATTGCTAGCTTTTATTGATCAACTGCACCCAAATTTTTCATACATCACAGGCTTTCTTTTTCTTTTGGTACTATTCTTTCTTCATTTTTGTTACTAATTAAGCATCAGTGCATAATTTCTTATTCCATTTTATGTATTTCTCTCTCATCCTATCTTAACCATGCTCATAAGTTAGAATGGAAAAGTGAATTTACTTCATCTTCTGAGATTTTGTTGGGGAAGTCTTTGTCAGTATTGTTCTTGCCCTTAACTACAAATTTTAGTCTATTTTCACTCCATTGAGTTTGGTGTTTTTATGCATATAACAGTAAGATCTTCCTTGATGATTTTTTCACAGATATCTTGCAATGTTCTCGAGATGCCTTAGTTTGGAATACAAGAATCAAGGAATTGACATCCAGTGTCAGGTTCTCTCTTGCATCTCCCCTTTTCCTTCCTATTAGATTGGACAATTGACATTGCCAAATCATCAAGAGAAATTCTTAGTTAGACATGTCCTATTCAATTTTCTCTTATGGTTGAAAAAATCAAAGAAAAAAAATTTACAATTTCTATACTAACAATACTGTGTAGAACGACTAAAATAAAAATATTTATTATAAGGAATTATAAAAAGAAAAAAGTTTAACAAAGTTGCATGGCCTATGTCTAGTATCTACTTAAGATTTACTCCTCACTAATACATATTGAATTTCAAATTTTAATACCCTTTAAAGGGGTATTCATGAGCCGGGTTAAGAAAAACTTTTGGTTATCAAAAGTTAGCTCTATATTTTGGTCAGGTCAAATTTTAAGTCTAAGCCTGACCCCATGCCTGAGTAAACCCAATTATATTTGAGTCAGGTCTAAACTAAATTTTGACTGGGCGGTTTGAGCTAATGCTCTTTTAAAAGCATCATTTTTTTTTTTTTGCATAACTAGAAAAATGAACCAAAAGAATTTTATGCAGTGAATGATCCCTCATGTTGAAACTTATCCCAAATATCTAATTAAACATTAATCTCTTTAAAAACAATACATATATAATATCTAAACAAGTCAACAAAATAACACAATGAAACTCGAAACACCAAAGCAATTAAAGGTGTGAGTGTGAGAGTGAGAGTGAGAGTGAGAATGAGAGATAGAGTTTTGGCTTTGAGGCATACTATTGAGTCTTTCAATCTCTAAATCTAAAGAAATTTTATTTTATTTTTTTTGGGAAAAAAAGTGGAAGTATTTTTTATTAGTGAACAAGGAAACGATAAAGTAAAAGTGTATAAAAAGTAAGGATAAAAAAAATGGTGTAATATATAATATACTAGCCAGCCAGATCTACCCACTTCAACAATTGGTTAGAATGAGTAAAAATAGCCCAGGTTCAGACCAAATCGTTGGGCTGGACCAAGCCATTAACTCCTAACCCTTCAAGCCTTTGCTAATTTTTAAAAGAAATTCAAAGGTAAATACAAATTTAACATGTAACATCTTAGCTAGTTAATTACACTTAAGTCGCAATTAACACGCGTCAATTGTCACGTTTCAGCTTTTCATTACTTTTAAACTTAATTTTAAGAAATACTTAGATGAAAAATATGGGAGAATTTTGAACTTTTGCAGAAACTGAATTTAAAATACGAGCCATATATGGGAGAAGGATCAAAGGTAGATCATAAGCATAAAAAAAATTGTGCAACACCAAACATGCATCCACATCAAAGCATAGAAAATACATATACTAAGTATACTTCATATTATATAATCAGAAGCATAGGGCAATACAATCGGTCATTAACTTCCCTAGAGGTTTATACAAAATATACAATAAGTTCAATATAATGACAAGGAGCGTACTATGTGCTTGTTCGTCACAAAATGTAAACATCCTAAATAGACATATACAGATATGATACACCAAAGGAAACATAAACAGAAATAGAAGGTCATGTTGCACTCTCGTTATCGCTCATGTCCATGTCATCCTCGACAAGTGAGCGGGTCTGGAAGGGACCATGACCAAGCGGATAGACTGGGACCGACATCCTAACACCGAAAAATTGCTTTATAAGCCTAGGAATGTCTTGTCTAGTGCGAAGGTCCACTGCATTGTGGCTACGGAGGTGGAATCAGGTCCTCCTCAGGGCTCTCCTGAAGGTCCTACTCAGGATCATCTTCTAGGTCGTCCTCATCTACCTCAAACCCAAACTCGGATTCACCAGCCTCGAAGTCCTCATCCTCATGGTCAACTCCTAACTCAGCCTCTATACCCCTCATGATGTCATCAACAACCACATCCTTGAATACTGAGTCATCCTCTGCGGCATCAGTTGCAACGACAATAGGACCCAAGAACTCCTCCTCCTCTCTGCTAGCTAGAATCAGTATTAGGTCATGGCGGTGGTGATTGGTGTCCCACTTAGGGTGAGTCATGGTTTCTTAGGTCTGGTAGGTGTACATTGACATGTCAGAATTCGCTACCGACTAGGGAATTGGGTCAAAAATTGGTACTGGTGGGGGCGGTAGAGGTGTTAGCTCACAAGGCGCCTGGACCTCGACGGGAGCAGCTGGTACAACTGGGGGTGCCGATGGCATGGATTCAATCTAGATTAGTAACTCGTGTGTGACAGTGAAATAAGCCAAATCTGCGATGGTAACCTCATACATCGTCATGCTTGTGGCCTCAAGCATGACTACCCCCTGGCAGGGTCCACTATACACCTCTGAATGATCAGTGGTGACGTCCCCACCTTGCATATATGTTCCATGGGGACCTAGAATCAAATGCAGAGGGAATGAAAAAAAAATCTTAGTGGATCTCTGTGCATAACCTAGGTGACATCGCATAAGGTTCCACCATTTGGGCCTTCTATAAGTGAGCATGTATAAAGGTTTAGTTAAATATCTTGTCCTAGTCCTAAATGGTTACTAATTAATTCTAGTTTTTCCTTTAACCTAGCATGTACCCAAATATTGTAGACATAATAATAATAAATCATGGACAAATGATAGAGTAGCAAAGTCATGCATGAATATATTATTGAGTTATATCACTTTTTCCTTGATTAACACTAGTACCCTTCAGTACACCTGGGGGACTGGTTACCACCCTTGGGAGTACACCTTTGTATTGTGGACTTGAGCTCAATTCTGTGATAGTGAGCAACATAAGTTTCCTGATTATGTCACTAACCAAAGATTTACGTCAGCTGAAGTGACTAGCTAGCACTAGACCAAGGGATTTTTTTTTAATCTTTTTTTCTTTCAGTACACTTGGAACCTTAAGTGTACAATTTCTTAATCAATCAACAAGGTTGGTTGAGGTGACCAACTAACTACACTAGTCCAAAGGACACGCTCCACGAGGAAACCTTATTATGAATGGATATCCTAGTTACTATAAGTGTGTTATATTAAAATCTTATGGATATTTCCTCGGAAGACAACTTAGATTATCTTTGATATACTTACATCTTCTAGTCTCATGAGACACTTATAAAAGAATGACGATATCTGTGTTTATGTTTATCTGTGTTTATACATGTATATGTATGATTATAAACATGAAAGATCCAATTTTTAATGTGGCGCAAGATCCAATTGGGATAGATAATTTGGGCAATCTGGTTTTGATGCATACATAAATAATTGGGAGCGACGAAAAATCTTATGCGGGAAAAAAAAGAATGGAGGTCTCCACAAAAATAAAAATGAAAAGAACGGAGGAAGAGGTAAATAAATTAACAGGAAGAATAAAATTTTAATTAATGAATGGACAAAGTTAAATTTTTATTGAAGTATAATGTTATATGAGTCATTTTAATTGTTAGAGAATGAAAGTCAGTTCTAAATTTTTTTTAAGGACTCTAGAATATCCCTAACTCTTAAAAGTTAAGAGCAAAAACTTTGCAACTATTCTATTTATCAAACACTAAAAATTGATTTATGTTTTTTGAAAATATGCTCACCAATCCAAAATGATTTACCAAATCAACCCTAAGTATAATAAATTGGTAATATTTTCTGATGTGATCACTGCAGGTTCCATTATTTGTGTCAACAAAGATGTCAAAGATGAGGGCTTCTCTGTTTGTTCCAACGCCCGAGATGTATAGCAAAATATGCACAAGATGGATAGGCTACGAAAGTGTGGTTTTGCCTTACCCCTTCCATTCTCTGCAGAGGCTTCTCATAAAGGCAATTCCTGATGCACTCGTCAATTTATATATGTTGCGTTATTTCCTATACTATCGCAGAAAAGGGCTCTTCAAGGACTCCAAACCTAAAGCATCAAAATCACATCAACCATAACGAGCCACATTAACTACTAGCTATTCCTACAAAATGTCTTATTAATTGATGTGGGAGACAAATTGATAGTGATAAAGAGGTCACCAATGATATTTTTAATGAGTAATGTTCGGAAGACCTAAATTTTAAATTTATATTTTAGCTTACACATTTTGATAAATGATATTTGATATTTTAAAAAGATAAATTAAAAAATAAAATATAAAGTGACATTCATCAAAATGTGTAAGCTAATAAGTAAGTTTAACAATTAAGTTTTCCGATCATTTTTTATTTTCTACATTGGCCTTTAGGTTGACAGTTTACCTACTCACTATTATTATATTATTTTGTAATTTGGTCCGTGTTTGATGTTGTTATTATATAACTTATAAGCTTTGGTTATTTAATAAAATAAAATAAAATAAAATTTAAAACTTTGGTTGTTATGAAATATAGTAGTAAGGTAGATATTATTATCCTGATTTGGTTAGGACCGGATTAGATAATGTATATAAAACTCTCAAAATAATGAATGAAAATTCTGAAAAAAAAATCTTGATTAATTGGTGACTCGATTGACAATCCGACGAGTCGACTCGAGATGGGTCACCTATAAAAAATGGTTGAGATGAATTATTGTGCACAACACATAGAGAATTGAGAAGGATTGAAGTAACAGAATCCTTCAATGTGAAGAATGAAAATTAACATTCTATTTTGTTTCTAATTACATTGTGTATATACAATCTTACAGCTAAGCTACTCAAAAGAAATTTACTCTAAATTAACTTAAATGCATCTGAGATGCAGAATGCAGTTATTTGCATAACTAAATCTTAACTACCTACAACTAACAACTAGCTTAAATTAACTTGCTCTCCAAGTTTCCTGAAGTCAACCATCAACCATGCCTTGTTATGTGAAGCCACATTCTCCTTCTCCTTCTTATGTGAAGCCACATTACCAATCTCATCACAATCATCACTGGTATTAGTACAAATCTAATTTGCAGCAACAATACAGTCTCTTGCAAAAGATGAGGGTGCTTTTTGAAGCATCTCTCTATAGGATGACCTTCCTTTCCACAACGTGTGCATGCCATATTCGGATCATAGTATGTCTTGCTACCGATGCCTCTTCCGCTGCTTATTCGTCCAGTAGAACTTCCTCTTCCTTTTCCTCTAGACTTTCCTTTGCCTGAAGAACTATTAGAAGTAGAATTGTGATGGTTATTCCTCTCGGATGTATTAAAGAAAACCTTGGAATCAAGTGTTCCAATTTTCCTTTCCTGTTGTATCAAGAAAGAAAAAGCAACACCAATTTTTGGAAGAGGTCGCATCAACATGATTTGTGCTCAAACTGCAGAGTATTGATTCAAACCACAAAGAAATCGCACAAGATAATCCTCCTTCCTATATTCTCTCATACTTAAGGCACAAACACAGATAGGTCCACAAGAACACTTAGGAATTGGACGAAAATTGTCCAATTCTTCCCAAATCGTCTTCAAATGAGTGAAATACAAAGTGATGCTCAAATCACCTTGTTTCATTGCAAATAACGCTTCTTGTAAATCAGCGATACGAAATACATCACCTTCAAAATATCTTTGATGCAGATCTTTCCACAATTCAAAGGCATTATCAATCCAAATGTCACTTTGCAAAATCTCATTGCTCAATGTATGATTAATCCAAGACACAACAAATGTGTTGTATTTATCCCAAGCAAAGAAAGAAGCATCAGTCACCTCCAATTGTGACAATGAGCCATCAATAAATCGAAGCTTGTTCTTGGATTTTAAAACCGTTTTCATCCATTGGGACCAAGTGTGATAATTCTGAGCAGTGAAACTTGCGGAAATTAAAGAAACACTAGGATTCTCACCTGGATGCAAAAAGAATGGACTCATCGGATCACTCGTCAAGTTGTAGATCAGAGCTCTTTGATCGTGGACTCAATGATTCATGAGAGCATGACCTTGATATGGAATCCCTGTGACTTGAGTCGAAAAATTGTTTCCAGCATCAGAATTGGAGTGCGGAAGCACAGAATCTTGTTGTGAATTCGCTATGAAATCACAAATATTAATGCTGAAGAAAAAAAAAAAAAAAAACAAAATGACTACAGTCGCAAAATTCCTGTTAAAGCTCAAGATGCTCTTGATAAAAACGCTCAAGAATCACCAAACCTTGGTGAAATTTCCTTGTTCACCAATTTAAAACCTATCAAAGAAAAAAATCAAGCTTAAAATTCTGAGATTTCGTTGGGAATAAGGGGAATAACCCCCATGAGTTCCTTTCGCTTCCTATATCAATTATAAAACTCTCAAACAAGAAATTTTATCTCCTATCCCATCCTTTCCCTTCCCCTCGTTACCTCTCATACAAACAGTGCAAAAGCAACTTATAAGCAAATTCCAGAAACAAAACACATCAATACAAGGGTTTCTGCTTGCTACATTCAATGATTCAACATCGTCATTTCTTGTAAGATTTAAATGCTAGACCTAACACACTTACATGGTCCTAAGCCTAGCTTAACTGTACAGATGTATAGTTTACAGAAGAAAAAAAAAATTAAAATTAAAATACTGTCAATTTCTTACGCCTCCTTACTGTCCTCCAGTTTTATGGACATCAAAATTGTCCAACCATATATATCAAGGAGTAAACCATCACATTAGTCCCTAAAATTGGCAATCCACTTCAAATTGATCCCTATCGTTTGGAAACCCCCTCTAAGGTTCTTAAAGTTGCCAAAAATCAATCAAATTAATTCTTGGGAGGGATTAACTTGACTAACTTTAAAGGACTAACTTGACCGACTTCTACCAGAACGAATTTGAAGTCAGTTATCAACTTTAAGGACTAATTTAATGGTTTACTAGGTATAAAAGTGTACATCAGCAAATTCTTTTCTAACAAGCAAAACTGGTATGGCAAGGCAATACCAATCTAGTAAACCAGGAAAACTGTCAATAAGCACCACCAAGTCACGAGTCAGTATCGTTGCTGCAGTCCGAGCTCTTCAGAAGATGCTCCTGGTGAAAAGGGTCATCAGTACCATGAACAGAACTCAACCTTGGAGAAAAGTTCCACCCCGCCATTTGCTCCAGCTCGTGCCCATACGGTCTCATATCAGATTCTTCCTTGAACTTCAGGAAGAACATTGATGACCAGTAATCTTTGGCCAAGTTCTGAGCAAGTGCAATATAATATATATTACTTAGATGACAACTACACTGCCCAGGCTAATTTTAATGAAGGGGTTCCTGTTAAATTGTTTGGGACCTAAGGAACTTACCGTTTTCATCAGCTGCATAATCTCATTAATTGCATTACTGAAGAGATCAGCGCGTGCTAGATTGGAAGTAGTCAAAATTTCTTGTCTGCTTCTGTGAGAAATGTTCACTTCCATTGCAGCACCTATGTAAAATTACATATTAGCAAATATTACGCAAAACGCACCACATTTGAAAGGGAAGTTTGCAGGCGCACTATTTTTCTTCTCTGAAGTTAAAAACTCTTGGTACTTCAACTTCACTGAAAAGTGAAAACCCCATAAATGAGACACGGGGCTGCTTCTAAATCAAATAGATGTGTTTATAAAATGAAGGGTTAAATAAGTTTTTACCCTCCAATAAATCACAAATTTTAATTTTGTACCTATTAAAACAAAAATTTGGTTTGAGTTCTCGATAACTTTTTTTTAGTCCTTGATGTTAAGTTACACTGTTAAAAGATGACATGACGGACGAAAGTTATGTGGGCTCCACTGTAATTTGGTCAAATATGATCAAATTAAGTGTTAACCATTAGCAAACTAATCAAACATGGTCAAACCTGTTTGAACCATGGATTAATTTGATCACGATTTAAACTCAATTTGACCAGTTTGACCCCTAGTTAACACTTAGTTTGACAATGTTTGACCAAATTATAATAGAGTCCACCTAATTTTTGTCCTCTATTAGACCTTTTAGCGGTTCAACTTAACGTCAAGGATTAAAACAAACAAAATTCCTGAGGACTCAAACCAATTTTTTTTTAATAGGGTGCAAAATCAAAATTCGAGATTTATTAGGAAGTAAAAACTTATTTAACCCTAACATGAACCAGAAAAATTAGGTTTTACAATTTTGAAGATATAGAAAACAAACAGCAAAAGCGGGCATCCTTTTGAAAAACGAGGGAGTGAATGAAAGAAGGAATCCACCTGGAACTAACACACAAACCTGCAACTATATACTTCTCAATAATATGCCGTGCCATATAGATCCTTCTCACACAGTCATCTTCGGGTATTTTACTCAGCTCATGCACTTCATCAAAAAAGTGCACACTCTCCCCCGCCAAGCAACTGTAAATATATTAAGACGATATTTCATTTTTGTATAAACAAATATACTTTTATTTTAATGTTTAGGGACCTTATGGGACAAGAGTAAAAGGGATTCATTTATCTCAACCAGGATTCTGTTGTGCAAATTTGGAAACATACTGGAGAACAAACTATAGAGAAAGATATTTAACCTGTCGGCGAATGCCATAAAGGACTGCCGGAATCTCTTGTTCAAGAAAAGCTTATCCAATGGTTCATTAGGATCAATCCTTGGAATTAGTTCACTTTGTGCTAATACTCCACTATCAGGAATGCCCAGAGCCTGGCCCATCGAGCAAAATTCCCTAGATTCCCGTCTCCTCAAGCTGATTTGCGAGAGCAGTGGTTGTGAACTTGATATCGAAAAGAAAGCCAGCACGAGTATGCCAGCCTTCAATCAAAACCACCATACGATAGAATTAAATAAAAGATTCATAGAGTAATGACTTGAATTTTAATTCCAATCTACTAACATTGTCATTTCGTACTTATGCAACAGAAGAAAAACCAGTAGGAAAGAATACCACAACTAGAAGCAGAAATCTGGTGGCAACTTGAAGCCATGAGATATTGTCGTGGATTTCATTCAGAATGTAAGCAGTGACCCACACAACTGACAGAAAAAGCAAGCAAAGGTTAACTTATTGAGGCCACCAGCTGAGACAATAGTTTAAAAATAACTTAGTCAATATCAGGTCACCCTATGCAAAATAAATATCAGTTGCGAGTATTTCTGCAAGTCAAAGTTAAATTAGAATGCAGGTATGTTGTTGTTGAAGGGAATTACACGCTAAAGAATCTCGTTTCAGAAAGTAAGCTATCCTGTATTCTACATTCCCTGAGCATGCCGGTGAAAGAGTAGGCATTAATTAAAGCATTTGAAATATGTAATCAAGAGCTAACATTAATTAACTTTTGCATCAGTTTTCAACTTGAATGTTACTCATTTTGATAGGAAAGCCATTTTTTGAAAGCCTTAAACATTTTTGACTTAATGGTGAATTCAGTAACGTCAAAAACTGCCTCCGAGCACTGGTTTGTAGGAGGCTAGAAGCTTCAAAACAAATAAAGAAATAACAGTCTTATATAGAAACTAGGAAAAAGGATACCAATGGATATAATTGATACAAGTATTCCCCTCCAGAGATCTCTAAGTTCATCAAACCGGAACTCTATATGACGAACAGCACCTGTAACCGCAATCAAAGTTGCTACATACAATGAATGGAGGCACACAACGGGGATGGTCCACTGAACCCTCATGTGACAGCGGTAGTTTAGGGCCTTCCTTGTATGGATAACTAGAGCATAAATGAGTAGTCTTATCAATAAAACAGCAAAATAAAGCAATTGAAAGAGGCAGAGCTGGAGAAGGGGGGAGGGGGATTCTGATCATCATTGCCATAAATTTGACGAGATGTCAAAAATTTCGATATATTTCAGAAATATTTTACAATGGAATAACTGATTAATGAAGTAGGCTAAGTCCAGTAAAATACTTAAAGGAATAGAGGATATTAGATAACACGACAAAAAATGCAGGTTTATGGATAAAGAACATTATAATAGTTAACAACTTCGCAGTTACTACCTTTACTTCAAGCAGCATATTCTGCACAACAAAAAGGTACAGTAGCAAATAAATTAAAATTAATTCACTTTCTTACTAGTAGCACCAACAATCCAGGGAAGTAGAATCAGTGGAAGGAAAAAATATGATCTGATCAATGGTAAACGCCTCCTGCAATATCAAGCAAAAGGGATATCTCAATACGAGTGATGAATTTATGATAACTCCGTCCCCAAAAGAAAACCTTCAAAAAAACATAAAATGCTAATGACTACAAATCACATCAATCAAAAGTTCACAAGCCTCCATGCATTGATGTGAATCAAAGCTTCACTGGGCAAAACCAATCGGACAACAGAATCTAAGAAAAAAATATATTTAACAGGTTATTAGTTATGTGCAGTTTAAGACTTCGGTGTATGGATGACAAACTTAGGCAAATTCCTGGCTTGAATGGATAAAAGGCCTGGAAGCAACAACTGACAGCTATAGGGTCATGGTAATAGCTCAATATCAAGTTGTCACTTGATAGCATCATATTCGTAAGCATTTACTTACTTGACAAAGATAAAATATAATTGGAAGGCTTGCGTTATCCGACAGCTTAACAGCAAACCAAACCCTAGCGGACCTTCCACCCAGACTGAAAATAAACAGAAACAGGATGATCATACTACAAGTATTCACATGTACAATAAAAAAATGGTCAGAACAGAGGAACAAAAAAAGAAGACCTGCCCAAACGTAGCACGAGCGCCACCAATTCCTCTTTTCAAATTTCAAAAAATTGTTCGCCACCTGCATTAAAAATAACCATGGGACAGCTAAGCCTCAAAACAAGCAGCATGCCGATACAGCATTAAAAAAGTACCAGCTGCCACACACACACCCACACATGGGAACTTTGTTTGTACCACAAGTGATAGAAGAAGGTTGAAGCTGGCAACAACTTGAATCACTGGTATCCAGAAGCCACTTCCTTTAGTACGAGGAACCTTGTGAACTAGGAAAGGAAACACTGACCATAACAGAAGCCTGAAATATGGAATCCAAATTATCCAACCAATGGCAAAGGCAATAAAATAAAAAACCAATGCTATATGAAATTTTACAGCCATATTTTTGGAGCAAATAACACTATAACAATAAGATAAAAGGGACAAACTATACCACCCTACGTTGGAACCACACGTATCATCAAAAGAGATTGCCCAATCAAGCAAGCAAATCCCCTCTCAAACCAAAGAGAAAATCAGAAAGCAAAAGAAGCTAAATTCATTGGCATGATGGGAATCACAACTTTCAAAATCAAAGGGTTTAAAAAAGACTAGAACTTGTTGTTAATCCTCCACTAACTAGGCCACTAAATTCACATAGGCATATCATCAAACAGGGGTTAAAGGATCAAATTTGGCACAAATAATCATGACCCATTACAGAACTAAACAGATATGTGCAAATTCAATGGCCAATTATAGTTAAAAGAAGAAGAAGAAGATTACAGAATGAAGGAAACGATGGAAAAGGCAATGGCTATGTAGTCGGTGGGGCACCCCCCTTCAGCTGCACAGGAAGCCATTCTTCTTCTTTCATATGGATGCTGTTGTGGCCATATTATGCAGCAGATTCAGTGTTCACACAGCTTCGGATTTTGGCATTTTTGGCATCGAATCGAAGCTGACACTACTGTCCTGTGCATGTTGTTGTTTCCTCGTTTTTCCAAGTCCAAAGTCTTCCACTTCCACGTGACGTTTTCACACTGTGCCTGATTCAGAATTTTCAAGGAAAAACTACAAAGAATAGGAATTTGAAAACCATATCTTAAACACACCAATACTCTACCTATAAGATGCATGGAATTTATTATTTATTTTCTCCTTACCTTTTTTTTCTTTTTCTTACTTATAAGATATATATAATGTCTCTTCACTTTTTGGGGTAGAAATATTATTTTTTCAAAGGGTTAAATATATTTTTATTTTTTTCATAAATTTTAATTTATATTTTATTTCTTATTAAAAAAATTGTTAAAAATTATCATCATAAAATTTGTTTATAAAGTTCTAATTTATGTTATTTTAAGTCGTTATCTCTTTTTTTTCTCCTATGAATAGATGGAGGTAGAGGCTTGACAAAATAGACTATTTATCCCTTAACACATAACATTACAATTGATGATTACAAAAAAAAAAGTTATTAATTATTGACGTGACAATTAACTTAATCACGTGAAGATGGTGGTGAGAGAGGAGGGGATGAGAGAAGCAGGTGAGGTCGCGTGGCTAAAGTCGCTTTGTTAGTAACAGTGAAGGCAACTACTCATAGAGTTGTAGTAAAGAAGAAGGAAAAGACAAAAAATGTATGCCGAGAGCAATGCGAAAGTAAACAGATGAAACAATTATTTAATTAATCTTGTCACATTGCCATGTGATCAAAATAATTGTTATGTAAGCTATTAACAGCTTAATATGACGGCAGTAATTAAAATCTTATAAAAAAATTTATGATGGACGATTTTTAACAAAAAAATTTATAAGAAACAAAACACAAAATTTAAAATTTATGAAAAACTAAAACATAGTTAACCCTTTTTTTTTAAAACTATATTATTATGTTATGTTATTAAAAGTGTTAATTCCACTAATGTTGAGTCTTATAAATAAGAAAATTAATGTTAGAAGTGCTTTATTTGTTTTCTTATTTCAAAAATTATATTAGTCGTGATGGGATTTTCACTCCATCATTGTTAAACAGGTCGATGCATTTGTTGCACGAATTTGCTCGACATCCCATCATGCGGTGGTTATGGAAAACGTGAAGAAATTTAAAATAAAAGAAAAAATATATAAAAACTTGCATCAACGGTGTAATTTTATCGAATATAAAATAGAGCATAATATGTCAAACTAAAAATCATTTTTCTTTTTAAGAAAATCATTCATATTACCTATGATTAAGATTCAATAAATTTTAGATATCAATAATAAAGATAAGAAATGTTTCAGTCTTATATAATACTTTCTTAAAAATACCTATGTTAAATATATATATATATATATAAATATAAATAACTGATAGGATAAATTTTGATATGATAATATATTTAAATTAAACTGAAAAAAAATCCAAAAATTTCTAATAAACTTTTTTTTATTTTTCCTTTCGCAAAAATGGATAACATAATTGAGAAATTATACTCAACACAAGTTTAATACAACTTTATTAGGCATATACACAATAAAAGTGAGTTTCACCATCTTTATTGTGCCCCACATCATATGCTTTTGGACTTCACCAAATAAGATTCTATTTTAATGTATGTGTGTCTAAAACTAAAAGTTTAATTATTTTGGATTGATAATGTAAAACTTTTTTATTCTGTCATTCAATCAAATTTTGTCGCATAAGTAGAAATAGTTGATCTCTCACCTACAGCTTAAAATGTCATGCATTTGAAATGATTTGATTAGATAATGGTATAAAAAAATTATGCAAAAAATACATAGTAATCATTGTGTTAAACTTGTGCTTGTGTTGTTTATCTTGTACGTGAACTTTCTTGCTCCCTTTCCTCTTTCTTTTTCTTTTTTTTTTCTTTTTGAGATTTGAACATTTTTGTTATACCCCATAATAATTATGTCAAAAAGAAAGGAAAAGTCGGCGCGCTGTAGGTGGCAGCGACATGGGAATCAAGTCGCACGTCGATAGTACCAATAGAAGGAGGTCTCTTCCTCCTTCTTGCTAATTCACTCAAGAGCTTGAAAGATTACACTTTTGTGAGACTTTTCGGTCCAATTCTTTTTATTTCTTTTCTCCCTATCATTTTCCGTTCGTGAGGAAGTAGTGCCTCCACATAGGGTGTCAAGAGCTCCCATCTTAGTACTCGTTAATGGTCAGTCATTTACAAGTAAATGTTTTCTTCACGATCTATTTTAGACCATGTATTTATTTTCAAAGTTATTTATTTATTTACTTTTAGAATTATTTTATTTATGCATGTTTATAAAATCCTAGAAGGTGGAACTTAATGTTTTATTTTAAGTCATTATGGAATTAGTTATTATTTATGAAGTTAGGAATTTCCTATTTAAGAAAATAATGATTTATTTTAAAAACTTTCTTTATTTATAAAAGTAGCTAGTTATGAAATATTTATGAAACTTGTGAAGGCCCAAGTTTTTTTTTCAGAAATGCAATGCAACAACACAAGACAAAGGATGGGCTGGAGCGACACTGAAGCAGTGATGTGGTGTATCGCGCCTAGCGCTCTCCAGTGCCTCATTGGTGGCCAAAAATCCTAATCCACGCCTCCTAGGTTAAAAGAGGGCTTGACCTTCCCTTTTAGCCATCTCCCCTCCTATAAATAGAACTCCACCTTCACCTCTTCAACTCACTCAGAGTTTTAGACTTCTCTCCATCTAGTGCGAAGTTTCTTGCTCACCCTCTTTCTCTCTTTTGTGAAAACGTGTTGTCTTAACTTAAGGTAGATAGTCATTCATTTTAAAGATGGCATGGGGTAGTAGGCCCCGACAGTGCTACTTTTGTAGTGGTGGCCCTAATGCAGTCCACAATCATCGTGGCGATGCCAGATAGCGATACCAGATTGTTGTCGTAGAGCCTACAGTTATATTTCTTTGTGGATTTCTGATGGTGTGGTGTTTGTTGGCCTTTCCATGTGCCAACACTATGTCACTTGGAGCTTCTAGTGCCAATGCTCCTTAGTTTCAGGATATTCCAAGTGAGTGGAGGTCTCGGTGTGTCGACTGTGCCATGTTAGTGGTTCGTCAATCGAGTCAATCGTGGTTGTAGCATTTATATTATTATTCTCTTATTACCATGCTTATATGATGACATACTTATATGATGAGGGCAAAGACTTATGTTATATGATGCATGATGATACCTTTAGAACTGTATGATTAAGCTTACATAACAGACCCTAATAAAGACTCTGGTTAAGGAAGGGCCCTAACTAAAGGAAGGTTCTGGCAAGGAAAAAACTTGATACTTAAGTTGTCCAATATGACACACCTCTCTTACTTGAAAACTTTCCCTAAGTACGGGACCTCAGTCCTTAATCCCAAACGAGTAAACAAGACTAAACTTACTAAGAATACTACCTCTCATAACCAGTATATGTAGGTCCTAAACAACTTGGGTAATCAATCTAGCTCATCCAACTAAAAGACTTCACACCTTAAGGTAGAGAACTTAGTTTAGTATATGTAGGGTCAGCATCCCCATAGACTAGATTTGGTATTAGATAGCTTTAGGGTATGCGTACCCTCACAGGTTAGATTTAGTATTAAGCAACTTTAAGGTATGGGCACCCCCACTGATTTAGGTAACATAGAGTGCCAAGGCTCTACAGATTAAGAGTATGCGTACCTTCACAGACTCAGGTAACATAGTGCATAAGGCTCCACAGATTAAGGGTATGGGTACCCTCACATATCTAGTATCTAGGTTCTAGTGTACACGGAATTGTGAGGATTTATTCTATGAAGCCAGGTCGAGCTAAGGTTCCCTTGAATCGAGGATCGAGAGGCATCTCTCCTCGCGCCCCTCCATTGGAGATGGGCATACGTTGCAAGTAAATCTAGATTTATTATTCAGCTATTATTTCCCAGATTTACCTTCCAACATATTAAATGTTTATACACACACACACCATGTTTATGTGCAGTATATGTTATGTGAGTGGTATCGAGGTACCCATCACTGAGATGATAAACTCACTCCTCCGTCAATGATATTTTTCAGATACAACAGAGGAAAGTGAGAACGTCCCCGTCGTCTAGTAGTAGCAAGGTCCAGCATCAATAGTAAGCTTTGCTTTGCAGTGTGGTCTATCAAGGTTATGTGTCAGATAAGCTCCAGACTACTAGGACAGGATCCCCCATTAGCATTTATACTTTATTTACATTTCTAGCATTTTCTTCAAACAAGATGTAATTCAGATATTATTTAAAGTTTATTTATGAAATCAGTTGTTTATTTATGAAATAAAGTTGTTTATTTTAGCATGTGCGAGCGTTAATATGCCACATCAAAGCTTTCGTAGGGGCAATAGCCCTACGTACGGTCATATCCTAAGTTGGGCGCATGACAAAGTAATATCAAAGCCATAGGTTTCCCTTAGTTATATGGAGCATAGGGACTTCAAGTAACACAGCAACTGTACGAATGGAAGCGCGCCCATTTGTACGGAATGCAGTGGTACCTGAAAGCTTTTAGAAGAGCCAGTCATCAGTCAAGAGTCAGTGCATTTTTAAATACTCCTATTTAATAAGTTCTTAGTTACACCCCTTACCTTAGGGTATCATGACACACAAGGGATCTCATAACAGTGCCACCTCGGACGACAATGCCTGATTGAAAAACTTGGAAATGGCCATAACCCAGATAACCCAAGTAGTAGTAGACGTGGCCCGTTCTAACGCATGATATGCTGCCCCTTCCAATGACATGATAGTTGTTTGTTTTTGGAACTTGCATCCTCTGACCTTTGGTGGCAACACCTTAGTTGAAAACCCACTAGAATTCCTCTTTTAGATCGAGCAGATGGCAGAGATGCTCAATGTCTCTTCCTCCAAAGTAGTAGAATTGGCAGGATACTTGCTGACTAGCCACACAACACAGTAGTTCAGTGGATTGAAGAAGAACAAGTGTTACATGTTCTCAGACATTCTTCAAGAAATAAGACCATGCCTCCTTTGTCTCCCTTTCAACAATTACAAATGCGCTAGGGATAATCTGATCATTCCCATCTTGAGCAATTTTCATCAACAGTACACCACCGTACTTCCCATACAGATGTGTGCCATCAAAAGATATGAATGGTTTGCAGTACTTAAATGCCTTTATGCATGCTAGAAGTGTCCAAAATGCTTGTGAGACATCACATCATTTCGAACCAGACCATTGTCAATACATGGCACAGTTTGTGCAAAAAAAAATAATAACATACAGAAGATATAAAGATAATTAAAACTAACAGGTAGAATACTTACTATTATACTAAAGACACATGGAAGAACACTATTTAACTAATAAAAGATTAAGAATAAAGCAATTAATAACTAGTAGAATGACAATTAAGGCGTCAATGAAAGAAAACTATTAAAGTGATTAAAAAGGTTAATAACAAAGAAAGAAACATATATCATAGCACAAGCAATAATAGATACAAGGACAATAAATATTGTTGGGCACGTAATGTTATAAACGCAACAAAAATGTAGGGGGTTTATTGTATGATTCCTCTCAATTTTCATATATCATAGCAATCGTCCTCTGCTTCCCTAGCCAACACGTCTTGTATGACGGCATCAAGTTCAGCTCCTTATGAACATCTTCCTGCAATGCTTTGACAGTTGTATCTAGATCAGTTTCTACAATCAAGTATATGATTGCACAGATAACCTTTAAATTCAACTGCAAGTAACTCTTTGGTAAACTAGAAAAGAGACAAGTATGTTCATTAGTAAACTTTCTCACCTCCCATATTTAGGACTTCTCCCTTAGAGTTACTTGAATTGACTAGGCACATCCTTGTTCTGCCATGGCACACCTGCACCAAAATTTCCTTTTACCAGACTCAAGGACTTTGTATTGCACGCCTCTGCGGAGGCTGTAGTTTTTAATAGCAAACAACACGGTTTTCTTCTGTGGGAATTGTTGACCAATATACAAATCATTACTTGCTCTTGATCCGGATGTTGATGTTGATGCTGATGTTGAACCTTTGTCATGACGTTGAGACTGAGCCTAAGTGGTGTAGTAATTGGGGAGATAGTGAGGTTGCGGCTGTGGATGAGGCTGAGTCTCATAATAACTCGGTATACCTTGTAGAAGTACTGGTGTCGGCTGCTCTACTTCCCCATCACCATCATCACCATAGTCATCATTACCATAGTAGTCACCACCTGATGCTGAATGAATCACTGGGTGAGGGACATCCCTAGTAAGATATGCAAGGCACGGAGACGGTGCATCATTAGCAATCAAAGCAGGGGAGGGATTGGTGTTCAGCACAAACTACAGACCAGCATTGGATGCACCAGAGCGAATATCTTCAAGCTCAACATGGAGCTCAATAGTGATGAGTACGTTGCTAAACCACTTCTGCATATGAAACATGCGCCTAATGCTGTCGTCCTTCTTAATTTCAAAAGAATGAAACATTAACAGTTGACCAACACCAATGGGCATCCTATATAGCACTTTCTTAATGCTCCTACACTCCCCCAAACTCTTCCACTATAATGGATTGGAGTTGTAATAAGTAGCACTTGGGTATACAACTACCCAAAATTGATTTGAGGAATAAAATGTAATTTCGTCTTGTTCCTTTTTTTCATCAGCATTATAAATCACTAAAGTCTATTAACTCCTCACTCATTTTTTTTTCTAACTCACAAAAAAAACCTTAACCTTGGTAAAACATTACAAATGAGCACGTACCTCTATTTATAGGTATGATTTTGGACACAGTACACAAAAGTCGATTTAAATCGACTTCTATTTTTTTAAAGAAAAATAAAAATTGGAAGTTGATTTAAATCGACTTCCAAATAAAAATAAATAAATTCTGAGTTACCCTGGAGTCGATTCAAATCTACTCCCTTTATAAATAAAATGGTTTATTTTGGGAACAACTTTGCAGTTGGGTCATTATAGGAATAGAGTATTTTGTTTATTTTATTTTGGTAAATTATCCTGAGTAATGGGTGGGTTAGGTTATGGTTGTGGGTCAAGTGGCAAGTGTAACAATGCAAGTCACATGTCACTTGACATGTAATATTTTTAATTGTTATGTCACCAATTAACACTCCAACCTAATGGTAGGATCAAAACAAAAAAAAAATTATTAGATACCAAACTCAATTTTTTTTATTAAAGTGTAAATTCAAAAAATTATATATTATGAGCCAAAATTATTTAACCTCTAAACTTACCTAATCCTTCCCTTGAAAAAAATGATTTTCATTGGCAGCACCAACGTTGAGGAATAAGAAAATAAGCCACATGTTTTATGAGATCCTTGTTTGCATGTTACTGAAGTATATTTAATGCGTATTCTAAGAGTATTATCAACTATTTATTGCTCACTTTTTATATATTTTTTAAGGTTCTTTTTTCAGTACCCATGTTTTTACAAGAGTGTCAATACCTTTTTTATATTTCAATGATTTTAATTTATTTTTCAGTTTAAAATAATAAGTATTTAGAGTTAATAAGATATGTGACTAATTATTAGTCATAAATATTTATAGGATACTAATGCCCTTATTTGATGTGGTACTGAAATAAATTTTTAAATACTATAAATTAAAATGAGTGATTAATAATGCTTTTATTTTCCTGTTTCATTCATCTAGAAGCCCACGTGTTTGAGGCATTTGACAGCATCGTTACATCCATCGCGCGATCATATTTTTATTTTATATACCATCATCCAAACCAACTTCAATTTCAACTTTCAACCAAACTTGGTCGGCGATATGTTATCTCAGGAGTCAAGTATTCCATTTAGTATTCATTCAACCAGAACGATCTGGATGGTGATTGTGACATTTAATATTTTTTTTTTTTTTTTACAGGTGATTGTGAATAGAATGTGCGTTTATAAAGATATATAATCTTATGAGTACTACTAACTAAAATATAATAAAAGGAGTGAAATTTTTTATATTTAAAAATAAAAAATAAAAAATAAAAAATAAAAACTGCCTTCAGTAATTGCAAAATGTTGTCGTTGATTCATGTATTTACATCACTTTTGGATGTTGCATGCGTATTATATGTAGCTAAACGCATTACATAACTAGAAGAAGGCCACAAATACAACAATGATTTGAGAAGGCTGCATTATATTTAGTTGTCTTTCCTTATGTTCCCTTCCCATGGCCTGCCTCTAAGGAAAGAAAAGTGACAAATTGAAAAGAAGAATTCGGCTAACCAGTGTTGTTAGGATATTGGTTAAGAAATTTAAAATAAAATAATTTTTAAATTTTAATGTGTAGTGATATATTTAAGACTCGTCAATTTGTTTTTTTCAATGAAATTATTTCATTCTATATTTCTTCAAAAGTACCCTTAGGATACTAGTTAGTTTAATCTTAAAAAGAATCATGACAAATTAAGAATCCTCATATCCCCTTCCTTATACAGGTGTCAGCGGCAGCGGAAACCACATCCCTAACCTTTGTCTATTCTCTAGGGCCAAAGCAGAACCACTTTTTCTGCACTCAAAACCAACATAATAATTCGGCTTCAGATTAATAAACAAGATCATCATCATCACCGTTAAAAGCAATAGCAATGCTAGAGTAGAGAGCCAGAAACTCTGGCTAAAATTTATTTGGCAAAATGATATAATCATGATTAATATCCTTTTAGAACAATCAGTAATCAATTGATAATAATGTTTCTAAAATACGCGTTAATGGTGTTTGATACAAAAATTTGTCACTTCTGGCAACCATTATGATTTGTATAAAAAGGATTATGAATAATAGAGAAAGAATTTAGGAATTAATTAATGGATAGGGAAGTAACCATTGAGGAAGTCTTTAATGCATGATCCTTGCTGCGCTTGCGAGAATCATATCTTCGGGAAGGAAATCTTCCAGAGGTAGCGCCGGTTTTCTTCTCGTCCCTGGCCTTGTTGAATATAACGGTGAATCCTTCGGCAGAGGCGGGATCGTTCACATCCCATTCCCCAAACTTGGGCAGAGGCTTTCCATCTTGCTCATCGTACTGCGCATTCATGTGTGTGATGAATAAGAGATTTGCATTTTCTTATTTTTCCTTAAGTAGTAGATAGGGTTTTAAACTGCATTGCGTAGGGAAATTGAGAAGATCTTACCGTATTAGCAGCCATGAGATGGAAGCTTTGTTAAGCCAGAAATTCTTGGGAAAAGGAAGAGAGATATAAGGGATGAATTAGAATTGATTGTGGAAAAATGGTCGCTATAATGCAGCGTTTTATAAAAGAGGAAACAAAGTGCAACGCAATCTAGCTGTCATGGAATTGCGGGTTGGTTAATTGTTTTTATTCTTTTTACCATACTTACATTGTAATATTCCAACGAATAACAATAACACTAACGAAACGGGGTTTTCAGCGCCAAATAAAACCTTTTCTGTTACAAAAATCGCAGGGTACGTAGCTATTTATGGTAAACAAATTGACGTAGCTATCCTATAAAATTAGAACAAGAAACAAATAGGCAAGCTTCAAATGGACACAGCCGTGCTGCTTATCGGTTTTGTACAAGTGAATTCTTATTCCCTTGTTGAAACAGGGAAAACGTTTAAATTGGGACAACTATGCTTCAGTTAAGTTTCACTATTAAATATTTTGCCTTTTTTTTTTACATGAATTTTAACTATTGAATATCGATTAGCCAAGAAAATAAATCTAATGGATCTAATGGTTGATACATGGCACATTAATTTTTGGATTATGGGTACTGTTTTAAGTTAACTGGTGATACTATCAAATAAATTTTTATTATTAAATTGAATTACCTAAGAAATGGATTCTCATGCTTTTTCTCGTGATTTTGTTTATTGCTTATGTCATTTATAAGTCTCCCCTTTTAAATTAATAATAAGTGACCATATAAAAAAATACAAGGATTCATTCCCAACACATTAGGGTTCCTACAAATCATGCTCAGCAAAAACCATGTTCGGAAGGGGAAGACCGAAAGGGAAGGGTAGTCGACAACTGGAGCCGTCAACACCACCTGCCCAATTCGATGAATCATTTGGAAGAGAGGAAAATTGGGGATATCAGTCTTTTAATTTATAGCAAATAAAAGAATTACAAAATACAACATTTATGCAACAGGTAGTTGGAGTCCAAAACACGGTTGGATCGTTCAAAATACTTCCGTTGAAATAGAAATGAGTCACACTTCATTCAAAATCTCTCTGCATCTTTATTATACTAACAAGTGAAAAATTCCATTTCCCTATTTGCTACCTACCACATATCCTCTTACTATTGAAACAATTGTAGGCCAATACAATGGAGGACTTCACAGAATAAAAAATGCAAAATTTGAAGGCTGTGAGAAAAAAGAGCCCAAACATTGAGGACGAGGACTAGAATCTCTGAATCCCTAAAATATGATTGCAGAGAAACAATAGGGGATTTGATGAAACTACAAAGAAAATACAAGTTAGGCTAAGCAAAAGGAAGGTATGATTCAAAAGGGACAATTTTACATCTATAGTACAATTTTGCAGAGGCGAGACTCAGCATTGAGCAGGCCAGCTGAGTTTGGTCACAGCTTTTCTACAAGATCGTCCCTAATAGCCATATATGCAAGATGAACAGATATCCAATGAGTCCTAATCTTACTCTGGGACGATTCATGAGAATCCTACCACCAGAAACCCTGCACAAAGAAATCAAACCCTAACTTAAAGTGTGTTTGATAAGACCGAAAATTGCAACCTTAAAGTTTGGGTGTTGAAATATTTAATGATGAAAAGTAAAACATTAACTTTGTAAAGGGAAAAAGCAATTTACCCCCTTGAATTATACACTGACCAATTTACCCTGACTTCTAAAAATGTACAAATTTACAGACTAACGTTTCATATTAGTGCAAATCAACCTCTACATGATCAAACTATGCTACCATTCTTGAAGTAGGGGGGGGATGAGGTGAGAGTATTTTGGTAATTTAAGGGTTGATTTGCACTTCTACAAGTTAGGGGATCAATTTGCTTGTTTTAAAAAGTAAACGGTGAAGTGCACATGGTGAATGGTTCAAGGGGGTTAAATTGTTTTTTTCCCCCCAATTTTTAATGTTTGAAAACATTTTCATTTAAAAGCTCACGTTAAGGATTTTACATATCCTGCTTTCCACATTTCAAAATCTAGACCACATTATTTTTTCTGGATAAAAATCTAGACCTCATATTTGACCATAACTTTTTAACATTGGCATTTATTACACGTTGAAAATGCTGGAGGAGGCAAGTTTCCAATTCTCCTTCTCTACCATTGGTGTAAAAATATTGAGAAAACAGTCACATACCAGATTCCATCAATACGATCTGCAACGAGCTTCCCTTGTTTCGGTACAAGTCCAGAAGTGTTCAGGGACTTAAATACATGACCTGCAAAGTAATCTAGAATTAAGTCTTCAAGCTTTCAAATCAAGCAATTCATATTAATGAGAAACTCATGATTACCTTTATCATCATCAGTATCCGCACTCTTAATCAAACTTTCAGACTCCACATTAATATCAAGTGCAAGATGGTCAGTAGATCCTCCTTTTCGCATATTTCGCACGTGAGCAGCCAATGGGACTGGAGATATTGTATTATTTCCAAGTGATCCCTGTGTAGATAAGAAAACTCTTTACGCATTTCCCTCACCTTAACATTTATTATTAGTACTTGTACTTTGACGACACAATATCATAATAACTCATACGCAGGAGATGGTCAAACAGATAACAAATAAAATTTCAACACGTATATAGTAAAGGTAGCCTGTCAAACAAACTCCTAATTCATCACCATTGAGCTCAAGAAACATAAATAAATAAACAAACTCTAGAGTAGCCATATTTATTTACCATATCTCAGAACTGTCAAAAAGCATTTGAAACCATCTATATCATGCCAGCAAAAAATAGAACCCAATGCAAACAGAGCACCCACCTCTCGCCCTTCCCTTCCCTCTCTGTGGGTGAAGGTATGTAAACATGTAAAAATAAACATTTAGGGTATGTTGGGTGGGAGGGTTTTTGAAGGGAAAGGGAAGGGAGGGCAAGTTTTTCAATTTTATAAAATATATCTTAATTTAAGAATTCTTCAAAATAAAAAGAATAAAATAATAGATCATCATATAAGCTTTCTGTAATCTTAATTTTAGCTTTGGAAAAATTGCATGACTCCATAAATTAAAGAAAAAAATGTCTTCCCTTTCCTTTTCCTCCAAAAACCCTCCATCCAAACATACTGTTAATATATGTCAGTTTGAACCACATGACTCCATAAATTAAAGAAAAAATGTCTCCCCTCTACTTTCCCTCCAAAAACCCTCATCCAAACATACCGTTAAGATATGTCAGTTTGAACCACTCAACTTGTGTGCAAACGGCAATCAGAAACTTAGTGATATATAGCTCATTATCTTTCATAAAATTTAAACACTAGAATCAGAGAACAATTTTATGAATCATTGATTAAATGTCTAAAGCTTAATGGTTCTGCATACCAAGCACTGATATCGAATTAAGTTAGAAAATAAAGCATGGAAAACTATGTTAAAACTTACCACCTCTTCAACTTCAGTTATCTCAGACCCAGCTGGTAATGAGGGTGCTTCAAATAGGCTCCTATGCTGGACAGTCTCTGGTTGAGAAGTCCTATCTTGAAGTGAATCTTCAAGTAATTTAACCTTGCTCGTTAATTCATCAATAACCTTCTGACTTCCTACTAACTTAATACCAATTTCCTGCACTCTAGATTTTGAATTTTCAGATTCTAATAGAATGGCCCTGATATGTTTTTCCAATGCTGATATCAGTTCCTTCACACCTATAGATTTTCTATCTACAACCCAATCACTGGCACCCAAAATATCCATAAAATTTTCTAAAGCAAAGGTGAGCTCAGACAATTCATTTTTGAACATTTCTGAGTCTTCCAAGTTTCTATTGAGTTGTTTGACTTCCGCCTTGAGATCCTTAATTTCAAGAACCTTCATATCAAGGGTTGATTGGAGCTCTTTTTTATCATGAGACAAGGAGTTTTTTTGATGATGCAACTTAGCAACACTGTCAATAATGTAAAAGAGCTTCTTTGCAGGGGCAGAAGTATTAAGCTCCATATAAATTTCTTCAGACTCTAAAATAGGGAATTTGATGCCATCTACCTTGTCAAAGAGATCTCTAACCTGAGATGCTGAAAGGAGGCAGCTTTCTGCAACTGAAAAAATGAAACCAAGCCATAAACAAGTAAATCAACATATACAAAATTAAATTAAATCCAATATGGTCAAGACAAGATTGATTTCGACATTATTTTACCTTGTTCTTTTGCCGACAAAGTGCTGTGCATTGATGAAATCCCTGCCTCTTTTTCCTTTAATTTTTCCTCTAGGGCATGATGACCCTCTAAATTATTCTTAAGCTCGCTGCAAGCACTTTGCAGTAATTGAATATCAGATTCTAGTTGCAAGACTCTGTTTCTGTTTGAGTCTCTTTCATCTTTGACTATTTCAAAAGCAACTGTTTTTTCTTTCAATTTATTCTCCAAATCTTCAATTGTTGCTGACAAAGTATTGTGCATTGATGAAATCTCTGCCTCTTTTTCCTTTAATTTTTCCTCTAGGGTATGATGACCCTCTAAATTATTCGTAAGCTCGCTGCAAGCACTTTGCAGTAATTGAATGTCAGCTTCTAGTTGCAAAACTCTGTTTTTGTTCGAGTCCCTTTCATCTTTGACCATTTCAAAAGCAACTGTTGTTTCTTTCAATTTATTATGCAAGTCTTCAATTGTTGCCGACAAAGTACTGTGCATTGATGAAACCTCTGCCTCTTTTTCCTTTAATTTTTCCTCTAGGGCATGATGACCCTCTACATTATTCCTAAGTTCGTTGCAAGCACTTTGAAGTAATTGAATATCCGACTCTAGTTGCTCCACTTTGTTTTTGTTCAAGTCTCTTTCATCTGTTACCATTTCAAAAGCAACTTTTGTTTCTTTCAATTTATTCTCTAAATCTTCAATTGTTGCAGCAACCTGCTCACTTCTAGATTCAAACTGTCTAATCAAAGTTTGAACTTTTCTAGAAACACTTTTCAACTTCTGTGTGGCTTCCATGTATTTGCTGTTCTTATGATCCTCTGCTTGTTCATCTGCTTCAAGGTTTAAATTTTCAACCTCAGAACCGTTGCCTGGTTGCCCAAGAATTTTGTCAACTTCAATCTGGAGTTCACTGGTAGCATCAGAGCATGCAAACAGCAATACACCAATATCATTCTCCAAAGTGGCTATAATATTTTCCTTTTCCTCTTTTAACTTCTCCATGGTATTTTCTTTTTCTTTCATAATTT
The DNA here is from genome assembly GCA_003254905.1 of Nissolia schottii. NCBI lineage: Eukaryota > Viridiplantae > Streptophyta > Magnoliopsida > Fabales > Fabaceae > Nissolia > Nissolia schottii. The sequence continues at coordinate 101,000 of QANU01008245.1, forward strand.
CCACATGATCAACAATAGTCATTATGTTGGTTTCTGTTTCCACCAGCTTTTCATGGAGAGGAGAAATAAACTCATCAATAGAATTAGAAAATTCATCAAACTTATCTGTGATATGTTTGTTTCTCAACTGAAATCCTTTCATAATCTTTCCAAACGATGAGATTATGGTATCAATATCCGTGCCACTAATCTCTCTGCTGTCCAGTTCAACTTCAAAACTTTCAAGGCTATCCAAGAATTCTTTTCTCATAGGTGGATCTTCCTGGAACATGCATCATATCATACTACGATAAAGGTATACAATAAACAAAATGCACAGAACCATATTAACAAATACACCAACACAGAGAGAGAGAGAGAGATGATTTGGCAGAACCATAAAACTTTAAAAGTACATATACCTGATCTCAAAAGCTCCATGCAATTTACTAATGATTACACACACGGCAAAAAAGCATTATACATTAACCACCATTAATTTTCCAGCAATATTTTATATGGATACTGTTACACACCCAGCAGCTGAAGCTGAGTCAGTAGGGGTGGCCACCCAAAAAGGAAAGGTAATAATTCCTCTTTCATATTTTTATTCCAGAAGAAACAGGAAAGAGAAGAACAAAATAGGAGGGAATAATATCTGATTTGTTGAGAAAAAATCAGGATTTAATTAGGGAAAGAATAAAGCAGAAAATAATCAGTTAGAGACAAATAAGGGAGGAGGATTTTTAGGAGAAAAATAAGCTAATCCCTTGATTCTCTCCCATTGATAATTATAAGGGGATCATGGGAGAAAGGAAAGGCATTTAGTTATTCAAAACCGAGAATTAGGCATAGGGGACCAAGGGATCCTAAAATTCCCAGACTATTTTCTGTTTCCAGTTCGTGCATTTCAATATTTCAGTCATCCCTGTTTTGGTTCTGTACCAGAAATTCCTCATTGGAATTTCCTGCATAATCAATAAACACCAAGGCCATTTCAGCAATTCCTTTTTTATTGGTACCAGTTCTTACAGATACATAGCTTAGTTTTCAGATGACTTGAGTGGCAAGAATATGTAGGTTTAAACAATACAATATTGGTTATTGAACCCACACAACATGAGGAAATAATAAAGCGTAAAAGAGGATGGTAACGACTTTACCTCCATCATAAGGTGTCCTTCAGAATCCTTAGCAGTCATGGGAACAATGTGGCCTCTTATTTTATTCAGCACAAGATCCATATTTTTCAGGACCTCACATTTCCTCTCAAAGCTTTGTTTTACTCTGAGAAACAGAGTATTGTCTTTCATAAACACCTGAAGATCATTAAGGAGTCCAATGAGCTCTACAGACCTGTTTTCTAGGCTGCCATTCTTTCCAGCTAACTCATCCATGCATGAATTCAACTTAAAACCAAGAGAATATATCTCCTCTTTAGCAATTTTATTTGCTCCTTCCAGGGAAGAAATATCATTTTGCGCCTTCAATATTGCATCCTCCAGTGATTTTATAGTTGCATTGGCATCTACCAATTTGCTAGCATTATCCACAGCTTCATCCTGCAGCTTCTTCATTTCATTTTTCATATCAGTTTTGAGAACTTGGTCGGCATTATATTTTTCAGTCAATAAATTGACATTAATCACATTCTGAGATAGTTTATCTTCTAGATCCTTTATGGTCCTGCTGGCCTCTGCTAGTATGTCTGTCTGCCTTGTTGCTTCATCTTTAACTCTCTCTAACTCTGCCTCTGCAGCAACTCTACAAACTTGAGCCTGCTCTTTTTCATTGGAAAGAACAGAAATATCTTTTTCAGCCTGTGATAAGGCATCTTCAAGTGACTTGGTATCACTACAAACTTCAGAAACTTTTTCTTTAACCTTCTGCAGCTCTTCCACAGCTCTTGATTTCTCACGTTCTAACTCTGACTTTTCTTCCGCAAGTTGAGAAACTCTCTCCTCTAAAGAAGATAATCCCCGTTCATGGGATTTTACATTTTCTTGGGCTTCTGCTAATTTAGTTTCAAGTATAGTGGCTTCCTCCTTTACAATTTGCAACTCTTGATCTGCATGTACCTTAGCATCTTGGCATTCACTGACATAACCAGCTAGCCTTTTCACCTTTTCTACGGGTTCATCAAAAGCTCGATCAACTGGAAGGAGGATACCATCAATACACTCCATCACTCTCTGTAACACGTTATTGCTCTCCATCAAAAACTGTTCAAACTGATTCCTTTCCGTTTTCATTTCCAGAAGATCAGCCTCTAACTTCGGGATGCCTTGCACATCACTGGACAATCTATTGATCTGGTCCCTGTATTCAGAAACTTCAGATTCTTGCATCTGCAAATCAAGCTTCAATTGCTCTATCTCTGAGTTCTTTTCATTTATAAGACCTTTTAGATTGTCCCTATCTTGAACCAGCCCCTTTCCTTTCTTAACTGCCATGGACAACTTATCCCTAAGCATGGAAGACTTCTCCTCTGATCGTTCAAGATTTTTCAGTAGAGAACTTCTTTCTTCTTTCAGTGCTATAATTTCCTGAGATGCCACTTTCAACTCATTTGACAGCTTATTCACATCAGATCTAACTAGTATCTCTTCTTCCAGTATATCCTCATAGAGCATTAAACCTTGTTCCCTAACATACAAGAGACTTTGAATCTTTTCAAGCAGCTCGACATCAATATAAGATGCACTAGAGAGGGGGTCATTCTGTCCTAATTTTTGAAAGCATAAATCAATTATCATAGAAGTGTTAGAAGGGGATTGACCAATCCCTTCATCTTCCAGGTTTAGGCCAGAAAGGTCAACTAGCATCTTCACTATCTGATCCTTCTCCAAGGAAAACTGATGGTTCATGCCAACAAACTCTTCAAATTTGAACTTCAAATCAGTTAATTCTGACTGAATGTAATCTTTTTCCTGTAATTCCAGCACAAGTGAAATGCTCAAGCGATCAATATAGTGGCGGGAGGCTTCCATGATTGTAGAAATTTCTTTCTGCAAAACATAAGTATCATCCCTAGCCCTATAAAAAGAATCCCTCAGCCAATTCATTTGTGATTCCAAATCAGACAATGAGACATGTTCAGGTAGGTCCAGTAGAGATAGAGTATCTTTCAATTTGCATAAATCCAGGAAAGCACCCTTAAGCACATTTCTGTCATCCACAAGCCACCTTACTTTCTCCGGCAAATCAGACATTCCAGGCTGATCAGGTTCCGCATGAGACAAGATTTCTTCAACTAGTTCGAAAATTGTATTATTTTGTAGTAATGAGTTTTTCAAGGATTCAACCATACTCTCACTACGGGCCAACTCCTCCTTTGTAAGTTCAGCAGCTTCTAGTGCAACAGACTTCTCCTGCAATTCATTTAAACATTTCTCAAGATCATTGGATCTTTCAGCCAGTGATATCTTTAGTGAGTCTCGCTGCTGTACCAGTGCCTTTCCTTTAGTCACAGCCATACTAAGCTTTTCTTTGGTATTAGCACATTTAACCTTTTCCTGCTCAAACTCTGCTTTCATATTTGCAAGTTCAGTGTTTAAAGTCCCTATCATCACCCTTTCCTTGTCAAGATCTTCGACCAGTTTTTGATTTTCATCTTCTAACTGAGCAAGTTTTTCGACCAACTCTGCTTCCTTTCTTTTGATCTCTAGTAACCCACCACGAGCATCAACAAGTATGTTCCCATATTCCTGCTGTCTGGTATCCAAGCCAACCTCAGAGAAAGACTGCCCAAGTTGATAAATTTCAGAAAGAATCTGATTATACTGTTCAATCAAAAGCATAGTGCCTTCCTCAATATGAACTATTTTCCCGCTTATAGAGTTATCCAATATTTGCTCCTGATTAACAACTGCTGCAAGAGAGGATATTGTCTTATCCACTGCAATCTCAATATTTCGATCCTTTTCAAGCTGACTTTCTGATGAAGCTTGCAAATTCTCACTGGATACAATTAACTGGGCAACCTTAGCATTAAGATCCTCTATCTCCTGGTCCTTCACAGAAAGAAGTGCTTGAAGGTTACTTATAGTAGCCTCAGTGTTCGGTCGTTCATCTGAAGCTGTTTTCACAAACTCCAAACATTCTTTTATCATCTCCTTCAACGAAACACCAGCCACCTTTGTAACTTCAACCTCACCTTCATATGGAAACGACTGGTGCGAACTCAGAGCCTTTAGCTGACGATGAAGATCAACCACTCCTTTGGCAACGGTCTCCCTTTCTTCCTGCACCACCAAAAAAAAAGAAAAAAAAATCATCAACCAATTACAAATTTCACCAGTGCTAACTGAAACTAGTCCTTGCAAACCACAAACAACAAACCTGGTAACCCTGCACAATACGTTCTTTCTCAGCAACAGCCATCTCAAGTGTACGGCGCAACTGTTCCACCTGGTCGGCCGAGTAACCATCTCCAACCCCATTGCCCAATTCAACAAAATGACCCTCTTGATGCAGCACAACTTGATCCACCTCTTCACCTTCTTCAACTTCCCCAGCTGCAGCTCCTCCATTGGCATCACTTTGCTTACCATCCAATGTGATAAGCTCATCAGGGCAATCAACAAACATGTCATCTCTAGCAACTTCCTCAATAGATTCCGCATCACCATCAACCTCCACCTGCTTCACTCAATCGCAACAATTAAAAAATATCAAATCAAAACATGGCACTGAATTCAATTCTGAAAGGCTAGGGGTAATTGGCAGTTACCTGAGTAATTGCTGCCGAAACGTCTTCTTGGTAAGTACCAGTGACAGATTCGGTAACCCCATTTGGCTGGGTTGTATGTTCGTGCCCGATTTGAGAATCCGAATCAGCTTCCGAGTGATTCTCAGACATTTCAATCACTCAGCATCTAAATGCCACCCTCCCAAACAATATTCGGATCTGCAATTACAAATTAGAAAGTAGTAGAATCATTGAATCCAAATCAAATCTCAATAATAAACCAATTAAAATCTAAAGTCAAGCAAACGAACCTGAAATTTAATTAGTAATAGAAACCCTAAAGATTAAATTGGGTATGATTTTGTGCTACCAAAGATTGATTAACGAATCTGAGCGAGTCCCAAGCAAACTGGAAAATGCGCTTCTGTCATGCCGACGAAATTAGGATTATAAGAAAAAAAATTTAAAAAGGATAATTTTTCTTTCTGTCTTTTTTTAGTTGTGTTATGTGTGCCGTGTTCGTTATTTTAAATGACATGTTATTAATAAAATAATTATTATTCACTCATTAATTATAAATATTTTTATATATGATATTATATTAACAGTATGTTAATATCCATTTTATTGCATATGTTGAGTTTTTTTAAAAAAAAATAAAGGAAAGCGATATTATGGCTTGGGAAAACGGCAACGTTACAAGACTCGCCGTTGACTTTATTGGCTGTTTTCACACTTGAAACGACATAATTTCAATGAGCTAAGACGTCGTTTTGAGTTAATTGCTAATTGCTCTCTAAATTGTTTTTTCGTGCATTATACATGACATGCATCAAGAGATCTTTCAAAGGTTGTAATGGGGTCAAGGTCAAGGTGGGATATTATATGGCTAATGAGCTAAAGTCTAAGACTTAGTAGAATCAGTAGCATATGTGTTAACCAACTATGTAACGACCTTAAACTCCACTAGCTCCTCTCTATTCTCCAATTAGTTTGGTGACAAATTCTCAACCACTTTTATTCAATTTTTTTTCATATTCTTGTCAAAAAAAAAATTCAATAATTCTTAGGAATTGGGTCACCATTTACCCACCAACCAGTTTCTGTTGGTGCACCTAATTGGTTGTTTTATAGATTTGTTGCCTCAAAAAAAATTATATGGGCAATTATATTTTTTTCAACCAATCAGAGCAATTGTGGTTGCTCTTCCCCTACTTTGAATGCTACATGTCCTCATGTAACCCCACACTTATTGCTTAGCACATATGTAGGTATATACCACAATTCGCCTAAGCCCTAAAGCTAGGTGTATCATGGTTTTTTCTCAGTTATCAGCTTGTATTGTGATAATTATTCAACAAAAGGCTAAAAAACTCAAATGGGCTAACAAGGATCAAACAACCAAAGTAGGTTACTATGGATTTGTAAGCTAAAAATCACAAAGAGTGCCTCAATCATGTCACATGTAATAAATAAAGGTGAAAGTGCAATGCAAAGAATCGGGCAAGTTCTAGATTTGAAAACTAGTGAGTGTGCACACATCAAAGAAATGTATGGCGTGTAGTGTGGTCATCCTATTAAAGGCTCAAAAGCTTACTAAGTATTTTCATCCAATTAATTAAAACATGTCAAGATCTATAAAATGCTCACATAAACACGATGTTTTAACATACATAACCAAATAAAGCATTTCACATTGCCCAGATCAACCATCAACTAGTCTAAATCATCCCATATTTATGAATTTTCTCAATTACTGCACATACACACAAAATAAGACTATTGTCCTAAGCATACCAAAATAAGAACTTTTCCACCCCACACTAAAAGAAGTGCACGCAGGAGCAAAGACAAAAAAAAAACTAAGGAAATAAAAGAAGAGGGAAGAAAAACTCATAAGCGGTGGGTTGTCTTCCACTCAACACTTTTGTTTAATGTCCTTAAGTTGGACGATCAGTGTCCTTCTCATGGAGGATCATGTTTGAATTGGTCCAAGAACACCCACCAAGGTATGCTTTGGTGGCCTCCACCGGGGGTCTCATACCATGTAAGTTATGTCATGGCCTTTGAAGCCATATTTCTTTTGGGACCCAATCATTGTGATCTTTCATTGATGCCTTGAAGTTTTGAGGCTTCGCCTTGGCTTGGTCATTTAGCAATAATTAACTCCAAGTGGAGATGGATGAAAGTTCCCCTTAGGAGGCTGCTTGAACCTTTCGTTCACACGATCTAACCTTCCCCGAGTAGCAATGATAGAGTCCCCAAGCCATTCACATAAGGCCCGCAACTAGCCATCAGTCTCCAAGTGAGCATACTCACATGGTCCAAGGAGGGAGACATGTGTATCAGAGTGCAACTCGAGTGGTGGTAACTAATAGGGTAGGAAAGAGGATTATGGAAGTAATGGAATAGATAAAGGGAATTAGGAAAAAAAACAGGCTCAACCAACACCTCTACCACGCCAGGAATAACACAATTCATATGTGCTTCTTCCTCCAGTTGTGGCTCCTCATACACCATCTTTACATCAAATTCATCATCACGAGTGATGAACCATGATGTCTCTTCCACCAAAACCTCTTTAGGCCCATAGCCATTGATGATGTTAAGCGACGAGTCTTCACACACAACCTCATTATCTTGGTGATCCTCTCCCCAATGCTCACTAGATGCACCCATGGTTTCATTAGCCTTTAACTGATTTATCTCATATTGCACCTCTTGCATCACCCTCTGGTTTTTCTGCATCATCCTCTGGGTTTGTTGTATTATTCTCATTATCTCATGCATCATTGTAGCTTCAAAATCGAGAGATAGGGTAAGAAGTTGTAAAGTTTGTTGCTTGTAAGGGGGAGGCTGGCATGAGGATTCTAGTGTGGATTGGCAATATGTGAGCTCTAGTGGGCAAGAATGTAGTAGATACAGGTCATGTGGGTATGGTGGAAGTTCGAGTAGGGCTGGTTGGTAATGGTATGAAGAGGTTGGGTGGGAGAGAGGAAGCTAAGGTGTGAGGCAAGGTTGGTAGGGGTAGGATGGTAAATTCATCATACCACATTGTCTCAAGTGGTCTTCCCATTGTTGTTCAGACAGCTCGGCGATATGTCGTGGCAATGTTTGCATTACCCTCTGACTTATGACCTCAGGCAATCCTTCCAAATCTTCCATCCTGCGGTCATATCTTTGTTCAAAACTGTCGCACTTCGCTCCATTGCCTGAAAAGTAAGAGACACTAGACCATTGCGAACTAGGAAAAATGTTAGAGTACATGATAAGACATTTGTTTTAGAAATAACAACAGAAAAATAAAATAAAAAATGAAAAAAAATGCAAATTAATTTTTTTAAGAAAATAGACCAAAGCGGAAAAATAAATAATAAACTAAAATAAAAAAATAAAAAGAAAAAAGAATTGACTAAACTGCTTCCTCAGCAACGGCACCAAATTTGACACAGATTGTCACCTATCTCTTTATCAAATAATTTAAAAATCAAACCAACCCAAATAAAGTCCAATATAGGGTTGACTCGGTTCGTCTCACAAGGAAGGACCTAAAGTCAATTAAAGTAATCTGGGGGTTTGAATTGAGTGAATTTGATTAAAAGAAATTAACAATTAAATAAAAACATTATCCTGCATACTGTTTTTCTTGGATTAACGATTAATTATCATTGGTTCCTCAACTAATAACTCATAAAACGGATGTTGTTTCATTAGTCAAAGATCTCTAACTAATGCACAATTTACTTAAAAGATTACAATCGTCAATCTCCGAAGCATTAACTAATATAGGGATTAACAACTAAGATCTCATTATCAAAAACATATACTAATAATATTCTCACTCAATTATACAGCCTAATCAGATCTTATTAGTTCCAAAAGGTTCCCTAATCCTAATTTAATAAATCCTACAATCGTCAAGATCTATAAATTTAGAATTAATTATAACCAATAACATGCAATCACAATATTATTAATTAGAATGAGAAAGAGTTAAATAATCATGAAACACGAAACCTTCAATTAATCCTAATCCTAGAATTACCGCATGCAAGATATTATGAAACTACTCTTCCATGAGTGGAGGATAAGAACTCATAATGGTAAATTAAGTAAAATAGAAATAGATCTGAAAATTATAAATAAAACCTGAATTAAATTAATGGCAAGAACAATAGTCGAACACGCAAGAACTCGAACGCGATCGCGAGAGCTCTAACAAACTTCCGATGGAAAAAAACTATCTAAGCATGACTAACAGAGACCTACGATTTTGGGAAAATAAGGAAAAATTATAGAGAAACAAATCTAAGAGGCAGAACAACGAGAGAGAATGTCTATTTATATGGGATGGACCCAAAGTGAGTGAAAATCTCGCACTTTTAACACAACAGCTGGTAAAATGGTGATAATTTTGGCTATAAATATTAGATTTAGGTGATTCAAGCATTCAATTAAAGCTAAAAGATAAATCTAGAACTTTGTAGTTGAAGTCAAATTGAGATTCAATCTCCATCATGGCAAAAAATTCGTGACAAAGTCAATGTTAAAAATCATCAGCAAATCTTTGACCAAATTTTTTTGAATTTTAATTCAAATTTGTATTTTATGATCATAATATTCTCTTCAAATCTCTTCTTGAAAATTTGTATCTTATCCAATCTTCTTCAAATCTTCAATAATCCTATTGGCAATTTATTTTTCTGCAATTAAAATAGAAAACTAAAAAGGGACAAAAAAATCAACAAATTGATTTCTAGAATAAAAAATAGTTCCTTAAATTGCATTTTTCTCAATTTCTCACAAAAGAGGGATTTGTGGAACAGAATATTTAGCAATGTAAATTAAATATGATAGCAATTAAAAATGCAATTTAAGCAAGTAGTATTTGATTTGAAGGTAAAGGCGATTGAGATTCCGATTTCACTACTAATGTTCCCCTTAATTCAGGTTTCTTTGTTATTCAAATTGTTTCCAAAGAACAACATAAATTCCTATTCTAACGCAAGTCTCTCTCGAGATTGTGCGTACCTCCTATGATCGACCCGATTAACCAATCTCCTAAAATTAATCTAGTTCGCCTAGGGATTACGGTTTTATGAATCTTTGGTAGAGTGTAAGGCTAAGGGTTGTACCACCCTCTATTCTTATCTCTAAGATATAGCTAAGTGATGATCAATCTCTTACTACCACCTAGGTTTCTTTTCTCAAAGTTCCCTTATGTTTACTAATAGAGGAGAATCTCTAACTAACTTTGTTAGGAGTTAGTTAGAGCTGTTAGCTTAGTTGTTAGCTTGTGTTAATTAAAGCTTGCTAAGTTAGTTACAAATAACTTGCAGAACAAGTCACTATGTATTTTGTGTATATAAGAGCTCAGCTCTCATTGATTCAATACAACTTCAATTTCTCATTTCATTTTTCTCTCTGAAATCTGTCATGGTATCAGGAGTAAACGCTTCCGCATTCCTTCTCACATGCTGTTCCTTGCTTTATTTTCAGTCCTATCAGGAACTGTCCCCTTCCATTGTCATTAACCTACCTAATGGCCAAGTCCTATACTCCAAGTATGCAGGATCGGTTCACCTTTCTGATTCTCTATGTCTTTCCAATGTGCTGTATCTACCTAACTTTCAATTTAATCTTATAGCCATTACACGGTTATTAACAAAGTTAGTTAGAGATTCTCCTCTATTATTTACTAATAATTCATTAATGGCTAGTTAATAAAAAGCATTTGTGATGACCCTTTGAAGGGAAGAGCAAAAAAAAAAGGGTCAGAATTAGTCCTATATCGAATGTAGCTATAGAAGGGGGCCTCCTCCTCCCTTTATATATAAAAGCTTCCCGTGAGTGTTTAGACTTCCTAATTCACTCTAAAGCTTGAGAGGTCCCATTTTTGTGAGACTTTTTGCTCTAGTTATATTTTTATTTCTTTTCTCTCTCTCTTCTTCTGTTCGTGAGGAAGTAGTGCCTCCACATAGGGTGTATGGAGCTCCCAACTTAGTGCTCCTTAGCGGTCAGCCATGTTAAGGTGAGTGACTCTCTTCATGGTTTATTTTAGGCCATGTATTTATTTTTAAAGTTGTTTATTTATTTTATTTTAGCATTATTTTATTTATGAATGTTTTATAAAATTCTAGGAGATGAAATTTATTATTTTATTTAATTAGTTATTTTCTTATATTATTTATTTAGAATCCTTTTTAATTATGAAATAAATATTTACGAAACTATTTTAGAAAATCATGAAATTATTTTAGAACTACATGGGACCACATTTTATTGCATTAAATATATTCATGTTGTGTGTATATGATTAGCATGAAGCAATATAGAAATTCTTTTATTAAGGGTCTTTAATAAAGGATAATGGTTATGGAAAGATTCTAGTGGGAGAAGAAGACCTATGTTAAGGAAAAGTTCTGGCTAAGGACAAGACTTGGTATTTAAGATGTCTATTGTGATGCACCTAGCTCTCTTACTTGGGAACCTCCTTAAACATGAAATATTAATCTACCTTTATTTTTCCACGATAAAACACTTAAAGATATTAAGTCATGTTATGATATCAATATAAAGATTATGTTATGGTGACCATGCTATATATTTAAAACTATTCTCATAGGAGTATATCTACGATAGAACTGTAAGTCAGCGACAACCTACGTTGACCCTGATATACCTTATACGATCGAAAAATATAATAGAAGTCATGTAGATTAGGGGAAAGACCGTAAAGCCCAGACATGACAGCCCATGATGCCCGATGTCATGTAGATTAGGAGCAAGACCGTAAAGCCTGAATATTTCAAGAACAACGAAACCTAATGCTCGAATTGTCCCTGAATATTTCAAGAACAACGAAACCTAATGCTCGAATTGTCTATCCAGAGAACTCTCAGACTATATTATATTTTCAAATGTTTTATGTATTAGTTATTATTAAGAAATTTTTTATGCTTGTGTTATATATATTATACATTGCATTTGCATGCCATGGTTTTTCGAAGTGTCCCATGTCACTGTGTGGACGGCTTCTTGCTGAGACTCTCCCAAGAGTTCTCACCCCTCACCTCCCCCTCCAGTTATAGGTTATGAAGCAGCGTAGCAGAGCATAGAGTTTATGGTCATATAGCGACGACAGAATCCAAGAGTCAACAGTTAATCTTGAGGTGAAGCTATATATGATAATTGTAGTTTATTTTTATTTCGTAATCAAGTTATGCCTAGAGTGCTCTAATTGTATATAGGCAGGATCCTCAGATTAGTCGCGTATTTTATCATGCATATTTATATTTAATGTAAAAGAGTTTACATTTATTCAGAAAAGAAAATGTTTATTTGTTTTAATTAAAGTTAAAGTGCATGTTTTTACGAAAAGTGTTCCAGAGGCTTCCGTAAGAGAACTAATCTCTTGTGTGCCGGTCATGTCTCTAGTTGGGGCATGACAACATTAAGCATAGAGAAGATCAATTTGAATAACGACAAAATCAAAATTAGAAAAAAAGCATTAGGATTACATCATCCTTCCAATCAAAAAGGGAATCAGTTCATGATAGAAAAGCTGAAATCAATAATCAATAATGAAAAGATAGGAAAATACATAAGATAGGAAAGCTTTAGGGTTGAATCATGATAAAATTGGTCTTCTTTCTTAGCGTTCTTGACTCGTAGTGCGTTCTCTCTCTCTCTCTCTCTCTCTCTCTCTCCACCTTGACGACGAAAAAAGTAGTGAAAAGTTGTGAAAAATCTGGGTGAATGCAGAATGGTTTGGTTTTCTTTTCTCTGGCCCGTTTTAACCTAGGTTTTCAGCCGTTTTGGGCCTCTGCGATCGTGTCTCGCGCGAGACACTTTCACTGAATCTTATTTTTCATTCTCTGTTTGCAACGTCTCACGTGAGATGTATGTGTGTCTCGCTCTAGACGTATGCGTAACTCGCGCGAAACGCCTTCACTGAATTCCAATCCTTATTTTCTATTTTCTATGTCTCGCGTGAGATGAAGTCACGTCTCGCTCGAGATGTCTTCCAGAATTCCAAGTTTTCCTTTCGGTTTGCTATCTCTCATGCAAAACATAATATATCTCCCGCGAAACATAATATATCTCGCGCGAGACGCCTCTCTAACTCACAATTGTCTCATTTTCTTGCATTTCGGGTCCTGAAACACTTAAACAAACATCAAACATATCAGAGATAAAAAAGATAATTAAGTCCCAATAAACATGCCTCAAATTAACTGGATCTTAAACTATGCTAACTAAAAGATTATATAAAAAGTAAACAAAGATAACTCTTGTTGGAGAGTTATCAGTTGTATTAGGGCAGATCTTTATTAGTGGGGGCTACCAGACCTCCCTGGGATGATGATGTGATGATTGATGCTTTCAGGAGGCTAGATCCCCCCACCTTTGCGGGCAATCGTCTAGAGGAGGATCCGCGTCATTTTTTTTGGAGGAGATTGAGAAGGACATCAAGTTTCTCAAGTGTTCAAGTGCGGAGGTAGTTGAATTTGCTGAGTACCAGTTAATCGATCGTGCTCAGAAATGGTTTAGATCTTTTGTTAGTGGGAGGGTTACTGGTTCCTACCTTTTAACATGGGAGGAGTTCTCATATGCTTTCATGGATAAGTATCTCGTGACCAACCACAGGGAGCAGTTTGCTCCAGAGTTTGAGAGGTTGACTTAGGCTCTTGGTATGTTAGTGATAGAGTATGATGGCATATTCACTTTCTTACTATGCACATTATATGGTAGATAATAAAATCAAGAAGAACAGTAGGTTTGTTAGGGGGCTAGCTGAGCCAGTGGCCAGTAGTGTCTTACCTTAGGTGATGCAGCTTTCTTTTGCAGAGTGCTTTTTCCTCCCCTCATTCTCATCTTCGCCACGTAGCCAAATTAATTGTCATGTCAATAATTAACGACTTAACATGACATCAGAGACTAAAACCTTATAAAAAGTTTTATGAAAGACAATTTTTAGCAAAAAAATTGATTAGAGGTAAAACACAAAATTTAAAATTTATGATAAATTAAAAACTTATTTAACCCTAGATTTAAAATATTTTAAACAATTTTAAAAAAGAAACTATAAACCAACTATTATTAATAAGTCTCCTAAAACAAAAATGTGCGGTGTCCGTCCATGACAATGATTAATCCCTTTTTGAGGCATGGAGATTACTGAAGTGAGTATGCATTTCTCGACAAAGTTTTTTTTTTCATATACTAAATGCTTAAAGAATCAAATGCTGGTCGCATTGAGATTAGGTGTGGGACCACACCCTTCCGCAAAGTCTAGGTGCTGAGCTCGCAAAATATCTCTGCGTGCTTTTTCAAACTTCAAAAAAGCAAAAAGAGACAACTTGCTCCAAAGTTGCACCATTGATAAGATTATGCGGTCTGCAAAAGCACAAAAATAAAAGTACACAATTTAATTAACCCCTCCTTTCTATATAATCACGTAGCCCCATTTTAATCATTTGGCTTTGTCCCTGCTTTTAGCATAGTTAAGGTTGAATCTAATATATTTAATTTGTACAATAGACATTATTTATATGACATTCTTCAATTCATGCCAATAAACTATACATAGAGCTCTATTGTTAAATACTTAATAGCAAAGAAAAGAGACCAAATTGATCTTTCTGGCCATACCAATGTTGCGGTGCATGGTAGTATCATTAGTACAACCTGTCATGTCTGTTCATGTTGTCCTGTAGCCCGATGACAAATTGTTATGCCCATTTAGTCTTTGGTTTTTGGAGCTTCTTTGTAGTAAAAAAAACAGGTGAGTGGGCTCTCAAAAGTGTTAAATTCCAATCACTTTCGTAGATTGAGATTGTGCATTGTATAAATAGAAAATGGGAGGGCATGAAATCTTATTAATTTTTTTCTAAAAGATAAAGGAGATTCCAGCATCACATAAAGGAACAAACGTGAATGAACAATCAACAAAACTTATCAGTCGAAAAAGAAAAGTTAAAGTTAAGTGGGAGAAAGCTAGATGAGAAGATGCGGAACTCTAATAACAATCAGTTAATTTTATCAATCACTCCAAATTCTTGATGCAAGTTCTTAGTTTCTCTTCCTACAACTTCAATGGGTTTATTTTCTCTCTTCCTGGTTATGGTTCCTCTACTAACATCATCTGCGGTTTGTCAACTTGAAGGTGTGTTTTCTTACTAGTAGACACTAGACAAACAACTCAAGAATTTATTTCATTTTTTTATTCATTTCATTTCTTATTTACAAATCGTTTATTAGGATTTTGTTAAATAAAAACACAACATGAAAAATGAAAAATATGATTTTTGATGTTTTAAATGCCCCCCCCCCCAAAAAATCTTGAAAAATGGGATACAAACTTAAAATAAGAAATAAAAATAAAAACCAAATAGAACCTTTTAAAGTTTTCAAATTCAGCTCAATTTGAGTAGAAGCAACTAAGCATGCCAAAAGAAACTTGAACTAATTTTATGATTGGGGGTTCTAAATGAATGTGTGACATAATAGACTTTTTGGAGGATGCAGAATTTGTCAGCATCGACTGTGGTGGGACAAGAAGCAAGTACAATGATCCAAGCACAGGGCTCTCATGGATTTCAGACGCTGAGATGATGGGACATGGAATTCCAGTGCAAGTACAAAGCCCAAATGGGAAGCAGGTTCAGTACAGGAGAAGAAGAGACTTCCCCATAGACAGCAGAAAGTATTGTTACACGCTGAGCACCGAAGAGAGGAGGAGGTATCTGGTGAGGGCTACTTTTCAGTATGGAAACTTGGAGAATGGGGACACATACCCTCAGTTTCAGCTCTACTTGGATGCAACCAAATGGGCCACTGTGTCAATATATGATGCATCGAGGGTTTATGTGAAGGAGATGATCTTCAGGGCGCCATCGGAATCTGTTGATGTTTGCGTGTGCTGCGCTACCACTGGTTCCCCCTTCATATCTACCTTGGAGCTGAGACCCTTGAACCTTTCTATGTATGCCACTGATTTTGAGGATGATTTCTTCTTGAAAGTTGCTGCAAGAATTAACTTCGGTGCTCCAAGTGAGGATGCTGTCAGGTTTGGATGCTCCCCCCAACCCCCCACAACAGTCTTCTATTTTTGGCACCAAAATTGGGGTTTGTCTTAAATGATAAAAATCTTATTTTGTCACTGGGAATTCATATGCAAATGAGTAGGGAATTTGTGATTTATTTCAGGTATCCAGATGATCCATATGATAGAATTTGGGATTCTGATCTGATTAGAAGACAAAATTATCTTGTTGGGGTGGCCCCAGGCACAGAAAGAATTAACACAACAAAGAACATTGAAATAGAGACAAGAGAGTACCCACCTGTTAAAGTGATGCAAACTGCAGTTGTTGGCACAAAAGGAGCACTCACCTACAGATTGAACCTTGAGGACTTCCCTGCCAATGCTAGAGCTTACGCGTACTTTGCGGAGATAGAAGATTTGGGTAAGAATGAGACTCGAAAATTCAAATTGGAGCAACCTTACATAGCTGACTATAGCAATGCCGTGGTTAACATAGCTGAGAATGCCAATGGTAGCTACACTCTTTATGAACCAAGTTACATGAATGTAAGTCTGGACTTTGTTCTTTCCTTCTCCTTTGTTAAGACCAGGGATTCAACTCGAGGGCCTCTTCTGAATGCAATGGAAATAAGCAAATACTTACAGATTGCTCCAAAAACTGATAGGGAAGATGGTAAGTTCTTAGTATATATATTTGAACAAATAGATCTTTTGGTGCATTTATAGCATATAGCTTATTATATGGATAGATAAATTTTTAATTACATCTGGATCAAATCATTTCTCTTAAATGAACCGATTGCTAACCATAGTTTCATTCTACAGTAAATGTAGTAAATGAATTTCGATCTTTGTCCGTTGAAACTGTTCTGATTAACGAAGGGGATCCCTGTGTTCCAACACCCTGGAAGTGGGTAAATTGTAGTACCACAACACCTTCAAGAATCACAAAGATGTAATGTCTCTACATTTTTTTTTTTGTTGACGCTTGTTTTTTTCATGCCAACTTCTAGTCTAGTGAATTTCCATTCAATGAATTAGTCATCTCTGCCAGCAATTTTTAAATTACATAAAAATGTTGAATTCCAAAAGTTGGTATTATAGAATGCAAGATGCTGGTAAAAATATATTTGGATAAAGAAATTAGGCACAAGCATGATAAAAATTTGTTATCAAATATTTCCTATGTACTTGACATTTTGCCATGGTAAATATTTACTTGAAGTTCAGGCAATACTAATTTTTATTAATTGAAATAATAACTTGTATCAGAATCCTGTCAAGAAGGAATATGAAGGGTGAAATCCCACAAGAGCTCAACAACATGGAAGCACTGGAAGAATTGTAAGTAAATCATCTATCAGAATAAAAAGGATTTTTTATTTTTCTTTTTTAATGTAATTTCTTTTGTGGTTCATTCTTCTTTCGTTAGGTGGTTAGATGGCAACCTTCTTACAGGACCACTGCCTGACATGAGCAATCTTATCAATCTAAAGATTTTGTAAGTTCATTAGTTCTTTTTGACATGTTGGAATGGAATCAATATTTTTGAAAACACCTTTCTTTATATGTTTGTTTTTTCTTGTTTTCATTTTTACAACTAATGACTTGCAGGCATTTGGAGAACAACAAATTGACTGGTCCATTACCATCATATCTGTGTAGTTTGCCAAATTTACAAGCATTGTATGTATCAGTTAATCATCAATATTTATCGATTCTACTTTTAGAACAACTTGAAGCATATCATAGTTAACCCTGAATTTTTCCAATTGAACATAATTGTTACCCCTCAGATTTTTATTAATCATGCAGCATCTTTGGATCTGTGGCAGGTTCATACAGAATAACTCATTTAGTGGAGAAATACCAACAGGATTAGTATCTAGAAAAATCATTTTCAAGTAAGTATGCTCAGAAACTGGATAATTTTTCTAGTAGTATTAGGTCAATTTAAGTGAAGATGCTTAAAAACTCATTGACCTGAAATTTAAACTAACCTCAGTATGAACATAATAGAATGGACATCTTTTCAACCAGTTTAGTAACAGGCTTAAAGTAACGGTTGTGTTTATTTTCTCTGTCAGCTATGATGATAATCCTGAACTACATAGAGGGAACAAGAAGCATTTTAAGTTGATATTAGGAGTTTCACTTGGAATACTGGTGATACTATTAATATTGTTCTTAGCAAGTTTGTTGTTGTTGCAACACATGCGGAAAAAGACATTGCAACAGAAATCTGATGAAAAAGGTTAGCCAACTAAGTCAAATCTAGTACTTTTAAGTCGACAATATCAAGTTCTTCCATTGATGCATTGTTATGGTCCTTCAGGAATTTCTGGACGTAGCACTAAACCTTTAACTGGATACTCATTAGGTCGAGGTGGGAATTTGATGGATGAAGGTACCGCTTACTACATTACACTCTCAGAGTTGAAAGAAGCTACTAGTAATTTTTCAAAGAAAATTGGCAGAGGAAGTTTTGGATTAGTCTACTATGGGAAAATGAGAGATGGAAAAGAGGTTGCAGTTAAGACTATGACTGATCCATCCAGCCATGGGAACCAGCAATTTGTGACTGAGGTAGCATTTCCATATTAAATTCCTGATATACAACTAGCTCTGTACAATCGGGTATATTTGGTTTTTGTTTCCATTTCTTGTTTTCAGTCTCTTTAGTGAATGGAACACTGAAGTCTAAAATCAAGAAAATCTTGTTTCTTGTTTTCATTATTTCTTTTACAAAACCCTAAAAAAATAGGAATAGACTAAAAACAAGAAATGGAAACAGAAATCAATCAGGCCTAGTATGCCATTTTCCTAATAAACATGTAAATACACTTCAGCTCTAACAGCTTAAGAAATTGAAACTATGAAACCTTCTTAGTTCCATTTTAGCTCTAATTGCAGAACCTACTTTAGAACGTGAATTTCTTAAATAGCCAAGTACATAAAAGAATTTGAGAAAATCTTAATTTTCAGCTCATGGATTATAGATTCAAAAATGCAGGTAGCCCTCCTATCAAGAATCCATCACAGAAACTTGGTTCCTTTGATTGGATACTGTGAAGAGGAATATCAGCACATTCTTGTTTATGAGTATATGCACAATGGCACTTTACGGGATCACATTCACGGTCTAATTTCACACCCTTGTATACATTTAGTTATTTAGTGATAAACATTGTGTGATGACATAAATTCCATGGTTCAACAGAAGGTTCGGGTCAAAAACAATTAGACTGGTTAGCTCGTCTTCAGATTGCAGAAGATGCTGCTAAAGGTTGATTAATTGTGATTGCCATCTTGGTCCATAAGGAAACTTTAGTATTTTTACTTCCGAGTTAACAGTTAAGAGAGCAATTTTCTATTTGTGTAGGTCTTGAATACTTGCACACAGGATGCAATCCTAGCATCATTCACCGAGATGTAAAGACAAGCAATATTCTCCTAGACATCAATATGAGAGCAAAGGTGTCAGACTTTGGACTCTCAAGATTAGCAGAAGAAGATTTGACACATATATCGAGTGTTGCAAGGGGAACTGTAGGCTACCTGGATCCTGAGTAAGTCGATTCTCATTTGCACATGATCCACAATAGCTTTTCTCCTGAATGTGTTGAACTCAGTTTGTGTATTTTGTTTTTTCTTTGTTTTTGGAACAGGTACTATGCAAGTCAGCAGTTGACTGAAAAGAGTGATGTATACAGTTTTGGCGTTGTTCTGCTAGAATTGATATCTAGTAGAAAGCCTGTATCACCAGAAGACTATGGTCCTGAAATGAATATAGTTCACTGGGTATGCTTTCCTTTCAACAATCCAGTTTTGAAACATTAGCATCCATGGTTATTAAACTCTCGAGTTTACGGTCCTACTACATAAAAACGAATTAACACTCGTGTAAACTCTTTTTTGTATAAACTCATACGAGTTTAAGTAAACTTTATAAAAATCGGTAGCGAGTTTACAAGTTTACAATTTTAAATTTACACTTGTGTTTTTTTCCTCAAAATGTACCAATTTGGTAACTTTTGTTGGATACCTAGTTGACTTAATTATGTTAAATAATATCTATTGAGTTCATTAAGCTAATTTTATATATTCAGCGTAATTTAGTCTTGAATTACAAAATAATACACATATATAATAAAGCATGACATAATAATTAAGCCATAAATTAAGATGTATTTTATGGTATTTCTCTCATTTGTTTTAATATAAAGTTAATATTATTCAATATCAATTATAAATATGACATTTAATCATGTTTAGTTACTAATTAAATTTCTTATATAATATATATTTTTACATAAGCTCAAGTTTACTGAGACTTCATGAGTTTATTTAAACGTAAGCTCTCGTATTTGACAACCTTGTTAACGTAAGTAAAGGTTGGCAAACAAAAAGCTGAAACAACATGAACATGTTCAGTTTCATGTGAAACAATTAAGCAACATATTGGTGGTTTCAGAAAATATTTTCTATTTTCATGTCTTGTTTTCAATCCTAATTACTAAACTGCTAGATTGTTTTGGTTCTATTTACTATTTTCAAGATTTAGTTAAAAAAATGAAATAATGAAAACAGAAAATATTTCGTAAAAATGTACTGTCCTAATTAAGCTAACATTATATCTCATAAATAATATTTGTGGCAGTCTCTCATGTCAATCCCAACTCTGCCTATGTTGTTGTTTGTTAGACAATCTTTTTCATAACCGGTCCCGAGTCCGGGTAAAATAATGAGGGTTGTGTTAGGTCATCTACAGCCAACGTAAAACTCTGTCGAATCTTCGTGACATAGATCATGGCTAATTAGAAGCCAATCCCGCTTGAAAATTACACCATTTGAAAATCATTGGCTTGCAGGCAAGGTCCTTAATCCGCAAAGGGGACGTGGTAAGCATCATGGATCCTTCCCTAGTTGGGAATGTCAAGACAGAGTCTGTTTGGAGAGTTGCTGAAATCGCCATGCAATGTGTGGAGCAACACGGTGCCTCAAGGCCAAGGATGCAAGAAGTCATCTTGGCTATACAAGATGCCTCCAAGATTGAAAAGGGGACACAGAGTCAGCTCAAATTGTCATCCTCAGGCAGTTCAAAACCACAATCTTCAAGGAAAACATTGCTCACAAGCTTTCTTGAAATTGAGAGCCCTGACTTGTCAAGTGGTTGCGTCCCATCAGCAAGATAAGTTTTTTATTTTTATTTTTTTAATCAAAACGACCGATTTGATTCAGAGTCTTCATCTGACCTATCAACTTCGTATCCATTTGGCCCCTAGCTTTTTGTCATATTAATCTCTACTTTTCAAATCGTTATTAATTTGGTCATTTATCTCCTCCTTTATTATGTTTCAAATCGCTATTAGTTTGGTTCGCCACATTTGTCATAGAAGAAGGACCAATTTGATAGCAATTCAAAACATAATGAACTAAATTATACCAAAAAAGGGTAAATGGAAAAAAAAATACCGATTTAAAAAATAAAAGACCAAATTGATTTTTTTTTTTTTTAAATCAAGCGATTTAGTTTTTTATTTTTGATATCAAGGTACCTACCTATAAGTCCTTCTAATGTGGTTAGGCTTTGTATATGATTATTATTTCCTTTGACTTTTTTAATCCAGTGTTATACTACTAATATGTTTATAGTTTATACCACTGTGACACTCACTGTCTAGTGACAAGATACCTTTCAAATCTTAGAACCAATGAAACTGTAATATCTTCCTTCTTTTTTTTTCTTTTTCTTTTTTTTCGTGCTAATGAAACTGTAATATTCTACCTGTGTATTTGGCTATTGCCTATTTGCATGGATATTCTGATTTAGTTAGCTACCTGTAAACTTAAAAACGGACAAGGAATGTGTATTTGTTTTTTAATTTTTTCCTAATCTTAGCTTCCTTATAGAAAGCATACTTCATTAAATGTTGAACTTTCTATATCAGGCATCAATTAAAATTTGAAACTGAATGAGGATACATAGGAATTGTGACAACAGAGTTGCAGTTGTCAATGGAATAGCATTTGAAACTGCACACTAGTCGGGTCAGATGTGGGACAAAAAATCTAACTCAATCAAATCTCTATTATTGGGTTGGGTTAGGTTGGTTTTGTCAAATTTTCTCATCTATGAATAGGCTGGGTCAGGTATCGGGTAGTCAAATTACCTGTTTATTTTTTATTTTTTTACAATAAAAATTCAAAAATAAAAATAAAAAAAAAGACCAAAAAAAAATTTATGTGTGTTTAAATGTAATTGAGGTGAGGTGAGTAAAATATGTGAAATGAAAGGGTAAAATAAAATTGAGTATTTTATAGTGTGTTTTTCTCTCAATTTATAAAATTAAAATTAAAAAAAATAAACTTAATCGGGTCATTGGGTCAGATAGTCTTGTTTATTTTTTAAATCCGCAGCTCAATCTAATTAGAGGACTATTTGATCGAATTTTACTTAAATTAACTCAATTACCCAACCCAAAAATATATAATCGGGTTGGATCAAATTTCTCAAGTAGTCAGGTCTATCCAGACCCATGTACACCTTTATCTCATAATCAGACAATCACCTTTTTTCTTCTTTTGTTCTCTCACTTTTGGGTTGAAAATTGAACGTGAAAGGTGACACTAGTGAGGGCAACTTGATTACTTGAGAGTTTAAAATATATGACCAATGCTTTGTAAATTAAATAAATATTATTTCACATGTGTAAGTGAATATATCATTACTCTAAAATTTAATATTTTAAATTGCAAAGTGCATCAAGTAATGCAGCCATGATAGTGCAATTAGGGTGACTCCAATTTATATAAATTATTTGCAACTAATTGCAACACAATCGCATCAAGGTTTGCCACAAACCACAAAACCACAGGAAGCTCAATTTCCTGTTGCAACTGCATGAATATGGTATGCCACAATAACTATAATGTGCCCCCACAACAATCACAACTGTAATTTATTTTTTTGGGGATAGAGAGGGCAAGGCTCAAAAAAGAAAGAAAAGTAAACACCACACTAGTGCCCACGAGCCCAAGAAACTTGACTCAAATCATCCCAAAGCAAAGAGCAAACTGTTGAGGGAAACTCCTCAAACCAATGAATCTCAAATGAAGGAAGGTTACGAGTCATATGCGCTAAGCTGTCAGCAACACGATTGACTTCTCTAAAAATATGCTAGAGTTACACCTCGCAATCTTGCGATAATAGATCGTGAATGTGAGCAATGATAGGGAAAACTAGATGAAGATGGTTTTTACAAGATTGGATCATTCTAAGAGCACATTGAGAGTCGTAGTCAACACGCACCCGCAGAAACCCAATGTGCCAAGCCGTTGATAGTGCATGGAATATTCCCCAAATTTCTGCCAAAGTAATGGAAGTCATACCTAGTTTCGCAGCAAAGCCAATAATGAAGCCTTCGGATTCATCCCTAATAAGACCACCACAACCTGCGCTATCGGAATTGATAACAAATCCATCACAATTCGTGACCACCCAACCAGCCGAAGGAAATCTCCAACAAACCAAAATGTCATCCGCATGCTAGTTGCCAAAAACAGATGAAATCATATGCTCCAAAATAGAATAATGTTTAAGACACAACCCAAAAGAGAACCATAAATCCCCAATGGTAGGAGTAGAATTATTAAATACAAAATCATTTCGAACAAACCAAAGATAATGGACAGCCACTCCAAACACAGTGCGCCATTCTTGATCCCCATCCCAACCATATCGGTTCCCATGTTTCAAATTATCTAGAAGCCAACTATGAAGAGGTGTTGCGAAGAATTGGGGCCACAGGGAAGGGTGGACCAAATGCTTCCAAAATCTAGAGACAACATCACAATCACAAAGAACATGGAAAGTACTCTCCGGCATTACTATAGGACACGGAGGACGAGTTATCCAAAGCCAAGTGACGAGTTACCCGGCTAACGTTGGTAAGCACCCTTTCCATCTCCAAATCAACCTGAAAAGAGGATCTCTAGTAGAGAAATCATCACTCGCCAAAAAAGAATAAGAGGATTTTAATGAGAAAGAGCCATCATGGTCGGGAGCCCAAGCAACGTAATTGTTACCAAGGTTAGGGAGGGGGATGAAATGTTGCCACCAAGTTATATATATTACCTAGCAAGAGTAAGCGCAAGCGAGACCAATCCTAGTTACCTTTGCTATCCACAAAGTGAGAGATAGAAAGACCAAGATCTGAATCAGATAAAGAGCCTAAAGCAAAAGCATAAAATGATGGATTCCCAGGGATCCAATTATTTATCCAAAACCTAATTGAATTACCATCACCCACACGCCAAAGAATGTTGTCAAGGACATGTTGCCAGGCAGGATTAATACCTTTCCATACATTTGATTGGCTACCCTTAGGTTTCACCTCATGAAGAGTGTTGTTGCCACATTTATATTTATTACGCAAAATCTGGACCTAGAAATAATACTTCTTCATGATAAGCCCCCAACCAAGCTTAACCACGAAAGCTAAATTGATATTCCAGTTTGACGAAGCCCAACGCCACCATCGAGCTTCGGTTTACACACAACATCCCAATGAACCAGACTAAGCTTCCTATTTCCCTCATAAGAACCCCAAAGAAACTACGTGCAAGTTTATCAATGTGATCACAAACCTACATCAATAGAGGATAAGTATGCATGGTGCAAGAAGGACTAACTTTAATTACCAATTTACACAACATCTGCTTACCTGCTAGAGAGAGAGGAAGCTTTCCACCTCAATAAATGTTGGCATAATTTATCCGTTAGGCTACTAAAAGTGTGCTTGGTAACTTGCTTGTGGAGGAGGGGATACTAAGATACTTTCCAAGATCATGGGATAAAGGGAAACCCAACTTACCCGCAATCTCATTAGCACGATTATGATTCACATTCTGAGAAAAGAAGTTCTTAGTTTTCTCCATACTCACCTTTTTCCTAGAACTATTGCAGAAAGTCAACAAGAAATGTTTAATGATATCTACTTGATCCAAGGAAGCCTCTACAAATAAATAAAGATCATCAGCAAAGCAAAGATGGGAGATTTTTGGGCCTAGTGAGGGTAATCGACTTCCATAATTCATCTTCAATGGCTGCACAAATAAGATAAGAGGGTCTCTCAATGCAAATCACATAAAGATAAGGAGACAATGGATCCCCTTAGCAAATACTGTGAGAAGAGTTAAAGACACCAATGTGATCTCCCTTCCACAAAATATCTGTGGTGGATGATGAAATACAATGCCAAATCACCTCAACCATCACATTGTCAATACCCAAGTCTCTGAGAGAATCAATAATGAAATGTCAGTTTAGTCTATCATAAGCCTTCTTGAGATCGATTTTGATGGCAAGGAAACCAATTTCACCTTTCTTTCTCCTCATACTATGAGTAACTTCTTGCCTAATCACTACATTATCTGCACTCAACCGGCTTGGAATGAAACTACGTTGATAAGGGGAGATAGTATAGCTCATTATCGACTTGAGTCTATTAGCAATGATCTTGGTCAAAAGCTTGTACAACACAGCCCGATGGGGCAAAAATGTGCCAGTCTCCGGATGCTAAACCTTGGGAATAAGAGAAATGAAAGTCTTGTTAACACTCCCACACTAAATAAAGCAGACTAGATCCCATCAGAAGAATAGGACAATGAATAGTTTCCCTATCAGCAATCGTAATAATAGAGAAACAACTCCGAAGCACAAATGGCGTAGGAATAGAATCAAGAGTGTAAAGATCGTGGAAAAAAATTATGAGCCAATAACATGAGAGAATCTTGAAGGATCGTCACAAGAATAACCCCAAAGAGAATGTGTTGAGATCTCTGGAATGGAGAGTAGAGAAATCTAATAAAAATCCGAATAAGATTGACAACAAGAAGAAATCCTTGGATGATTCCAGGCTTGAGAGTGCCATACATCTCGCTCAACCTCATATGGCTCCCAATTTGCTTAAGAATGTTTCCTAGGATAAATCGAATAAGAAGTAGAAGAAAACAATGCTCCTATTTGAAAAGATTTTGTGCCTGTTGAATCCTTCCCAATTGGCGGACACCCAAGTTAGTGAAGCGACTGCGAAAGACCTCATGGAGATGAGGGATTTGAAGCATGACCCTCCTAATTTAGGTTCAATTTCATTGACAAAGATTCCTAAGAAGTTCAAGCCCGCTTGTGTGCCCTTGAGAACAATATCAAGTTGATCAGAGCTGGTGGGGGAGATGACGTTGTTGATGAAGTTTAACTTCCTTGTCTTATTTTGGTGGTCCTCCTCTAATCATTTTTTGATGGCTCAAAATTTTATCGTCTGGAATTCCAGGGAGCTGGTAAGAAAGCCTTTCCTGCTCTTACAAAGGATCTCTATAGAAAGTTTAATAGCTCTTTTCTTATTATCCTTGAGCCTCGTATCAGTGGGAAGAGAGTGACTGGGATTATCAAGAAAATTGGCTTTGATGGTAGTTTCATTGTGGATGTTGAAGGATTTACTGGCGATATTTGGTGTGTTTGGGATTCCTCTATTTATCAGGTTACTGTCATTCCTTCTTCTAAATAGATGGCTCATTTTAAAATCTCTTGACAGGGTGAGGGAGTTTGGTTTTTAATGATTTGTTACGGCCGTCCTCAATCTATGCTAAGAAGAGAATTATGGCAAGGTATTCTTTCTATTAGGGAAATTATGGTGGATCCATGGTGTGTTATTGGAGATTTTAATGCTTTACTTATCGATGAGCATTGTGGTAGCTCTGGTAATCGTTCTCCTTACATTGTGTTCCGCTCTTGTGTAGAAGATTGTCAACTTATTGATTTTGGTTTTCAAGGCCCATGATTTACTTGGCAGAAAGGTAATCTCAAGGAGCGTTTAGATAGAATGTTGTGCGATGAGTCTTGGCAGCTACGATTCACGAATGCTTCTGTTACTCATCTTCCTTGTCTCTCTTCTGACCACTCTCCCCTCTTGGTTAGAATGGACAGCAAAATGCAACACTCAACATCTAAGAAACCATTTCGCTTTTTAGCAGCTTGGTTGTCTCATGATGAATTTGCTAACATGCTTCGTTCTTGTTGGGATGAGAATCTTGATTGGCACCAAAATGTGGAGGCTTTCTCTTCTGTTGCTAAGGAATGGAATTGGAAGATCTTTGGCAATATTTTGCGCCGGAAGAACAAACTCTTAAATTGTCTTTGCGGAATTCATAAATCCTTGGCTAGAGATTGCAATCCTTATCTCTCTAAATTACTTCAGGATCTTTGGGGTGGTTATGAAAAAGTTTAAATGGAAGAAGAAGCTCTTTGGGCTCAAAAATCTTGTTGCAAGTTGGTTTCGTTTAGCAACAAAAATACTAAGTATTTTTATATATCCACTCTCACTCGAAGGCGTCGGAATAACATTTTTTTACCTGAAAACAAGTAGTGGGGATTGGGTATTCGAGAATGATGATCTTAACGAATTGGCACAACTGCAATTTAAAGCCCTGCTGTAAATCTAATAATCCGCATTAATTGAGCACGGTATATATAGCTAGAACAATCTATAATAGATTAGATTAACAACACGAGTGTGTTCGTATGAAAAAGCCATGAATATTATAATGTGTATTCATCTTTGTAATCTACAATTTGGTGAATTTGACCGTATTTCAATGGATTATGCATCACACGAACCTAATCAGGGAGGACGCCTACATTATAAAATATAATACGAATAATATAGCAATAATTATTAAAGGCAGTTCATCTAAAATATTCAATTATTTGCATTAAACAGGTGATAACTTAATGTTTTATATTGATTAGCCAACCCATGCGTGCTTTACAAAACGAAAATCAAGATAAGATATATGAAAGACAAGTTGAAGAATCAAGAGGTATTCAAGTTCCACTCGTTTCCAATAACTCCACCTGTTATCGTTGATTGAAATAGCACACCTCTGTAAGTCCTATATTGCTTAAAAGCGTAAGGGGGTTGAAGTTAGACTAAATTCTTCATTTCAATTCGTACCCGTAAACAACACTTAAGCTTCTATCTAACTTTCTTCTATCTATTTCTAATATGATATTAGAGTGTTGTGAGGTTTGGGTTAGATATTAGTTTTGAAGAATGTAGGTACTAAGTTCTTCATTTTAATTCGTATGAGTTAATTACACTTAAGCTTGTATCTAACTTTTCTCTATCTATTTCTACTCTAATATTAGAGTGTTGTGAGGTTTCGATTGTAGAGTTTATAAATTTAGTTAGTTAAATAAAGATAAAATAATCTTTTATGTTAAAATAAAATCAATTACAATCAAATCCTTTCAAAAATGATAGAATTTCTAATATAAGCAAATTAAATTCTCATGAATTTAAAAAATCAAATCAATTCTATTTTTTTAAGATACTAAACATGAAAATTGATTTGCAAATTAAACTATGTCTTATCTTGTTTGATTCCAAGCACACTATAAGAAGTTTATTATTATTATTATTATTATTATTATTATTAAACAAAGCTAAAGACTCGTGAAAAGTGGAAAGGAGGAGCAAAGAGATATGCCCGTACAAAATTTCATTGGCCAATTGTCAAAATTCTTTTATCTCACATGGATCAATTCCTTTGGTCTTCTGCCGATTTTTGCTTCAATTCTTAACTACAGATCAGCCCAATGTTACAAGAAATTAGCCCACAAGATGATACTCCTATCTATCATCAAACACCAAGTTAAACCATACACAAAATCTTGGTCTTCGGTACCCGTAGGTGGGGCAGGAGTGGTGGTCTCGATGGTATGGGAAATAGGACAAAATAGGCACGGAAAAAATTGGTTATTTTGGATGTATTTTATTTATTTATTTATTTTAATGGTATGGGAGTTAATGTAATCATGTTAATTAAATTGAGGGAGGTGAATGTAATTACAAATTATAGGGAAGGCGAGTGTAATATTGAAGAATTTTAAGGGAGATTTGTGTAATTATCTCTTTAATTTTTTATTTAATAATTTCAAAGAAAGCTAATCTTTATTTTTCTTTTCAACACCCAAGCCAATAGTTTTTCTTATCAAGAACACATGTATTTTACTTTTGAAATTTAACATAACTGTACATGTAAGCCTCAAATTCAAAATCTGTAAAAGTTAAACAGCCTCAGTAGATCTACGTTTTCGTTAGTTCAAATCAATAATTTGATAGTTTATCTTCAACCTCAATTTTCGTCCAACTTTACTTTATATTTTATGTTTCTCTTTGCAACTCTTACTCCATTTTTTTTGACTAATATTTAAAACAATAACTCTTGACTATTTGTAAATTACATAATATAAACTATGATAAAATAGTAAATGTAAAAATCTATTGATCTTCTATCTTTCTCTTTAAAGAATGACTCTTAAAAAAGGATTGCATGATTATTCTTTTACTTTTGTAGTTGAATAACAGAATAAGCTACTAACCCTCATCTAATTTGGCCATTGGCAATTATGATGAGGAGAGAGAAAGTGAAATACTAATATTAATAATTATAACTATTACTATTAGGCCTGATATTAAATAATAGCCTAAGTTTCTTAACAAACACGAGTTTTGTGTTTGTCTTGTACATATAGTATGTGTGGCCTCAGAAGATATTATCTCATAATGATATTACTTATTTGATAGTTATCATCATATCACGCCTCATCATTCATAATCATTATCACTTATTATTTGCTTTAAATAATTCATATTTATTCTTTTAAAACAAAATTTTAAATTTAAATTTTATAAATAAAAATATCTTAAAACGGTTACTTTTTATTAGCATTAAACAGAGGTCAGGATTTGGTTTTTGGATATGTAACATTGCAACGGTATTACCCATGAGAAGAGAGAGTTTTATGGGTAGTGTTTCAGGCAGAAAAAACGAGGATAACAAGACAGGAACTAGAGACACATCTCATGTGGCTCTTCATTTTTTATATAGAGTTTAATTATTAAGTAGGTATAAACTTTTATTTATAAAAAAATGATTTTGAGACATGTCTCTTCTTTCTTTTTATAAATACAAAAATTAACTTAAAAATAATTATGAAATGAGGATAAATTTAGAATTTTTTGTTTTCGTCTTCCTTTTTAAATATGTTTTGGTCTTCATGTTAATTTTTTTTAATTAGATACAAGTTTAATATATCATTTTTAGACATGTTTACAACAAAGATGAATTCTATTTGGTTGGGCACATAATAAAGTAGTATAACTCACTTTTATTGTAAGTGTACTAAAAAATAATATGTTAAACCTGTGTCCAAAATATTTCTCCTCTATGTTTATGTCTCTTGTCTGAAAACAAGAATTAAATGCTACTCAAGAGGAAAAGGATATATGATTTCAAAGGGGGGAAAAAGGGATTAGCATTAATGTGATTACAATAATTCTTTTCCAAGAAAATATGAATATAATCTTATTATAAGAAGAGTTTTGCTTAGGGTATTAATTAAGAAAGCTAAAATAACAAATTTTAAATTTAAAATGCATTTATTTTTATTTAAAATATATAACTTTTATTTTTTTAATACAAAAATGAGTCCTTTTATATTCATGTATTCTTTGTCTGCATTTTATACAGGAAAGAAAAGAAGGCAACGCAACGCTTTGTCATACGGCATTCCTTACCTCACCCACGGCAACACCCTAAGCCCAGCTACACTCTCTTCCCTTCCACAATCACCAAAACTTTGAACACAAACAAGCCCCCTTTTCTTCTTTCTTCTTCCTTCTTCTCTTCATTCTATCTCCTTCCTGATTTTTTTCTTCTTGTTGGTAGGGATTAGGATAAGGCAGAGAGAGATCCACATAGGAACAAAAAAGTCTTTTTATCTCTCTCTCTCTCTCCTGCTTCAGCTTTTTCTCAAAGTGAAGAAATAAAACAAGAAAAATTTTAAAAAGATGGAAATGATGCCATACCAACTTTCCAGGATGCCTTACCATGATTCCCTCAAAGTACTTGAGGCTGATATACAGCATGCCAATGCTTTGTGAGTTCAATTCTTTTGCCCTTTAATTTTTTTTTTTTTTTTCTGTTAACGATTTTTCAACTGTGCATATATATTGTTAACTGTGAAAATGATGGGTATGAAGGGGTCTTGAGATAACTTGTGATTAATTTCCCTTTGATTGGCTAATAGTAACATAACCAACATCTTTACATATTTATTGAATTTGTTACTCATACTAGGAAGCTTGTTATCAATCTGATATTTTTTATAAAATAAAAATTGGGTTTTTCTGCCCTCTGTATTTGGCTTATGGGTTTGTTTGTGCTCTCTATCTAGGGCTGCTGCAATTCCTAGAGCCAAAGGCGGGACTCTTGTTCAAATGAAACTGGTTTACAATCGCTTGGCTCCTCTGCTTCTGTTATTTCTACAGTGGATGGATTGTTCCTGTGTTCTGCACAGATATCTCAACCTCTTCCACGTGGTTATATACAAGGTGTGTTCCTCCTAGAGATGAAGGTCATATCCATTTTGTTTTGTTGGTTATTTACTGATTAAAGCAATTTGGTGTTGCGTTGGAAAAAAATTCGTGTATAAGGCACACAAGTTCTGTCATATTTAGGCACACTCAGCATAACAAGTTAGTGGAACCCATAAAACGAGTGACTGTATCTCAAATAAAAGATGAGGCGTTAAACTTGTGTTCATGCAAGAATCTCTGGTCGTGTGTTGTGTTGTTCATTTTCTGTTTTGGAATTGATACATGTTTTTGCTCTCCCTTTTTTTCTTACCAAAGGTACACAGTGATGGTAGATCAAACTTATCTAGTCATGGAAGGAAGGCTACTGTAGGGGACTTTTATGGTGCGTGAATATTTGACGTTTAAAGAACCCCATTCTATATTATATTATTATTATTCTTATTACATGAAATTTTTTAAGAATCATATTTGGCTGCCTTGGTTGATTATTTCTCACATTGCCTGTGTCGTCAATAATCGAATTTCAGCCGTGATATTGCCGTCGCTGCAGCGGCTTCACGGTAGCTTGGAGAAGTTGGAGATTTCGGAAGAAGGGCATTCTGGCATACAAGGTTCAAGTTACGGCAGGAAGATGAGTGAAGGAGATGGCAAACTAACCAATGTCGACTTGCAAAGAGAAGATGAGTGTGGGATTTGCTTAGAGCCTTGCACCAAAATGGTTTTGCCTAATTGCTGCCACGCCATGTGCATCAGATGCTACCGCAAGTGGTAATCACATTGTTCATCTTGCAATTGAAGATAACAATTTAAAAGGATAGAATTGTAGGCCGTTGTGAATAACTTTCCCTCACAAAGTAAAACTGCCCTTTTCCTCAAGGGGGCACCCCGTTTTCTAGTATCTGCTATGACTTATGGCTTGTGCGGGTTTCATCAGTGTCAACTTGTTGCCTACTAATATGCCAATGGTTTTTCATTCTAAACATGTGCTGATTTTTTTCTATCTGCAGGAATACTCGGTCACAGTCATGTCCTTTTTGCCGCGGCAGCATGAGGAGAGTTAACTCGGAGGATCTGTGGGTACTAACCTGTAATGACGATGTTGTTGATGCTGAAACAGTTTCTAAGGAGGACTTGTGGCGTTTCTACCTATATATCAATAAGCTGCCTAAGGATCACCCTGATGCACTTTTCCTAATGTATTATGAATACCTTATTTAAATTTGTACTAAAACAAAAAAAATGTACAGAGAATACGAAATTCCGGACTGCAAATGTGAATAGAGTATGGTTAAAAAAAAAAATATAAAAATGAAAACTAGTATCTGGTAAGAGAAATTTCTGGATTTTTAGCCCAGAAAGAAAAAATCACTCTTCTTACCCATCCTGTGATATATCTCCATTGTAGACATTGATTGATGTTAATGTTACGTTACGATTAACCTGGAAATGAAATCCCTGTTTGAAGTTTTCCAAGAAGCTAATTGCGAATCTTACTTGTATGTTACTTGTATGTCCACGTGGGTACATGTATACGTGTAACTAATAAGAGTAGACAGAGGTGAGCTTGATTAACTTGCAAATGAATATTATTTTTTTTTCTAAGTTGTTTAAAATAGTATATATATAGAATCAATACTTAGTTGATTTGGTGTGTGCCTTGGAAGAGCCACAATGCCTTAGCATTCCAATCTCGATCCAGAAGTTCATGAATGCTTCGCAACAATCTATTTAGCATATAATCTTTCGAGAATTTGGGTCCACCATTCGGTGGATGGCAAGTACTCAATCCATTCGGGGTATGTTTGGCACCTATGCCATGCCCCATGGGGTTGGATTTGGAAATCGGCGGCAACTCCCAACCTTGCTTGGTTAGCTCTTCATAATGCTCCCCCAACAACAGTTCTGCGTTTCCGCTGTGGGCACGGCAAGTTTAGACGTGTGCCCGCATTGCTTGAATTCATGAGTTTGTGATTGATTGAATTGCTTGCTAACTGTTATGTCTTATATTCTATGATTTTGTATTATAGTCCAATGTGCAAGATAATAAAGATGATGACGAAAAACGAAGTTGTTTTATTTAGTTATTAAGATTAATTTTTAGGCTTTTTAAGAAGAAAAAAATTGTAATAATTTATAATTATACGTTTTATTTGAGAATCTTTGGAACTAATCTATTATTCAAAAATGGGTAAAAAGAAAAATAGGTGTGGGGTCAAGTCCATGGACTATTTTGGGCTTGTGGACCCCATGGGCATGTCAACTCGAGTTGACCAATAATGCTATTGTTAGTCATTTTTAAAGCATAAAAACAAAAAGAAAAAAATTAGGTGTGGGGCTAGGCCCATGAGTTTTTTTGGGCTCATAGGCTTGTTTGGCATGTGGGCCCCATGGGCTGTGTCGACTTGAATTGACTAATAACATTATTGTTGGTCACCTTTAAAACATACAGACAAAAAGGAAAAAAAAATAGATGTTGGGCCAATCCCATGGACTTTGTAAGCCTATGGGCCCCATAGAAAACCAAAAAAAAAAGGAAAGAAAAAACCAAGTTTTTTAACTTAGGGCAGACTCATGGACTAACCCTTGCCCTTTAAACTTAAGGCTCATTGAGCTTTTTGTCTGAGACTTTTGAGCCCTGAAACTTTTTGGCGCTCCAACCTTGTTAAGCCTAGTGAAAATAAGGCCAAATAAGCCCTATTTTGACACCTCTAGTATTAGTCCATATTTTGATGCCATAATTTTTTATTTTATTCATATTATTTTCTTATAAAATAAACTCCTTTTTTTTTCCCCCATAAACCTACGCTCTTCGTTTTGTAACCGCCAGAGGGCTCCGACAACTGACCAGATATAAAATGGCAGAGAGGAGCAAGGAGCTTCTTCAGTTGGAGCACAACCCTACGCCCCTCCCATCCTTAGGTTATTTCTTTCTTTCTCCGCTGCTTTTTATTTATTTATTTATTTTTATTTATTTTTGGTTGTTTTGTTTTGTTTCGTTTTGTGGCTCTCTAATGATGAAGTTGCTTTGTGCTGTTTTTGTGCAGAATCCACCCTTCGAGTTTGTAACAGCAATAAAAGAGAGCCTAAAGCTCCAATCCCCACTAATGGCATGCCCCTCACTGCTCCACTTCCCCCAAGCCAACGTAAATGTTTCAAATTCATCTAATTAACTTCAGTTTGTTTTTTTTTAATGATAAACCTTGGCTGGTATTATTATTATTGTTGTTGTTGTTGTTGTATTTTTTTGTTTTATTCATGTTGAAGTCTGAATCTGATGTTTAACTAGTTGTAATTTTTGAACTACGATACAAGTGTGTTTAGTTCTGGCTTTGTAAAATCTATTCTTGATTGTATCTGAGTTGATTCTAGATAAAGTGATTTTGAGGTAAAGTGATTTGTGTTTGGTAGTTCCTCTAGGTGATTTTGATAGAAAGTAATAAATTTTCACCATTTCTAAGGACTAGAATTGATTTTGAGAATCACTATCCAAACAAAATAAAATGTGCTTGGAATCAATAATTGTATGTTAGAATTGACTTTAAGACTCCCAAAGTGAAACCAAACACATTGGTATTGGGGAATTAACTGATATTACCAAGAAATTGTGAGTGCTTAGGATATACATGATCCCCAATTAGGTCCTATAGTAGTGAGATTGACCATAATACTTTATTGTTACAAGTTTCTCACCATTGCATTTGAATCTGGATTTTAAATTGGTTTGCATGGCACCTTGGTGCTTTTCAACCAGATTGGCTGTATCATAGAGGCTATTTTTAGAGCTGAAGTAGTTTAAGAAGGGAAATCAAAGTTCAAGATTTCATCCCATGTTGTTGGTGCATTAAACTATTAAATTAATGACTGAAACATCTGTTTTATTGGTGCATCCGAGATGATCTTCGTTAGGTTTTCTCTGCCTGTTCGCAAGCATTTCTTTTGTTGTTTTACAACTGTAGACTGTAGTATCTAGTTAGTGCCTTAAGATTCTTGAATTAGTAATTGTTATTTATTAGTGTGTTATGAGTTGAGGGGCAAAAAAACTAAACACTATTGTTGTTGAGAGAAATGATATTTATTCCCCCTTTTTACTGAGATTTCGTTTTTGAATTGGGTGTTGCTACACTACCTAGGTAGTAGTTGTATTATAGTCATGAGCATTGAATTTGTTATTGTTTGGATTGAGCAGAATGCTATGAAGATGCAAACTTTAGTTCATTGAGCTGCAACTTTTTAGCTTGTCATAAACTTTGGTTTATTGATGCAGTTTTAGGGAAGGTTCAAAATTTTTTAGGACTGATGTCCGAATCCAATAAGCAGCTGGAACTTGATGCAAAGGTTGAAACTAGAGTTCTGATTGAAGCCATAATTTTTACTTCTTTGCAACCATTTTCTACCTTTATTCTCTTATCTATTTTCTTATAGCTTTGATTAATAAAAATTGCAGGAACATCCTGAGAATTATGATATTGAAGAGCTAACTGGAAATGACTCTGAAGTCATTGAAATGGTACTTCATTGTTCTATTCTATCACCTTATCTATATCTATCCACCTAACTTTCTTTTTTCATATTACAGATTTGCAAATAGTGTATTATGCCATTGATTTTTGTGATTTTTTTTTAATTAAAAAGGATTTGATGCTTGGTGTTGCTGATCTTCATACGCCCGAGGCTGTGGCTGCTGCTGAATCGGCAATTTCCAGTTGCCAGCCTGTGATTCCATTGGCCGCTGATGGTGGTGAAACAGAAACAGATTCAGATGAAAGCAGTGCAGGTCATGACAGTGGGGACGACGTTATTGAAAACGCCGATGGTGGAAATGATGGCAAAAAGCCATCATCTGTTGTCAACAAAAAACAAGAAGGAAATCGCAATTCCAAAAAACGTTCAAGGATAGTTGAGCTTTCATGAGTTTGATGGTGGATGGAAAAGAGTAATGACAATTAGATGCATGAGTTATATTAAATTGTTGTACTAAAACATAATGAGATGATTGCAACAAGAATTAAAATACATTTTTTTACATTTGGGGTAGAATTTTACTATATGATTTGTGTTACGTTGAGTGTGAGTCTCAGTGTACTGGTAAGGTCAAATCTTAGAAATAGTCTTTGTGGGAGTTAAGGTTATGTACATTTATCTTCTTCTGATCCCATTAGGCAGTAGTCTTTTTCATTGAAGGTACCTTTTATTTCTCCTGCATTGAGATAATTATATCAATAGCAGCCCCATCAATGAGATAGTGGAGTGGGAATACACTTCAATCTCCCACTGAATCAAGATTTCACCGGCATGCGGTGAAGTTACAGGACCATGATAACTTCAGTGATAGAGATCAAAGAAATCTTGCTTGACCTGGCACTTGCTAAAAACCAAGTACCCTTTCTCGTTCCGGAAGAGGTTTTCAAGTTAGCATATTATTAAACACCCTTAATAGAGAAAAGTTGACAAGCATGCAAGTATTTTTCATTCACTCGGTACAAAATAATAAGGATGGATGGTTTTTAAGACCATTTGGTGAGCTTGTCTCGAGGGCTACAACGAATCCTTAAGGGTTAACAAACGGTCTATGTTGACGCGGCTGAATGATTTGCATTAATCATTTCTGCTGGTATTCTACTGAGTTTCTGTCTTATCCTACCTTTTAGATGCTGTTAATCTCGGATGGATATTTGATGGCATGCGCTGTAGCACGGTGTAAATTCTAAATTAGAAAGCATGGTAACTGAACTTTCTGAAGTTGTGGGTACATTAATGCTTTGGGTAACTTTAATAAATCCAAACCACTAATTCTATCCTCTTTTATAGAATTAACTGTCATCATCTTAATTCCTTTTTATTAGAGTTAGTACCACTATTAGTTACATGGACTATATTATCATGAGATTATAAAATAATCTTACGTAGAAACACCTCAACAAAATGCTATAGTTGAAAGAAAACATCAAAGCATTCTTGCAATTGCTAGAACTTTGATGTTTCAATGTGACATTCCAACTTGTTTTTGGAATTTTACAATTGGTTATGCTACATTCCTCTTAAATAGATTGCCTAGTTCAAAACTTTCTAATCAAATCCCTTATACTGTGTTACATAACACCCAACCTGACTTGTCCAATTTGAGAGTTTTTGGCTCTTTATGCTATGCTACAACACTTTCTGCTATAAGAAAGAAATTGGACAGCAAGGCTAAGCAATGTGTTTTTCTAGGATTTAAGAATGGAACAAAAGGTTATATGCTTTATGATTTGAATACTAAGGAAATCTTGATTTCTAGACATGTGGAATTTTATGAAACCATCTTTCCTTACAAATTACAGAACAACTTTGCATTTGATTCTTGTCCCTCTAGTTCTCCTGCAAATCCTATTTCTTCTATCACAAATTATCAATTTTTTCATGATTTTAATCCACATACTTTTTCAAATTCTGCACAAATTAATAGTGCAGATGAGCTGAGAACTCATTCAACTTCTGTATCTTTCAATCATGCTTCATCTCCAGTAATTCATGCATCATCTGATGTGCCAAATTCAACCAACATTCCTCTTAACAATACAAATTCTGATTCCAGTGCTCATGTTGTGCCTGCTCCTAACATTCCCTTAAGAAGATCTTTTAGGGAAAATAAAATTCCTTTTCATCTAAAGGACTATCATTGCAATTTATCCAGCACCTCACCTATTTCGTCATCTTCAAATATTCCTTACCCTATTTCCCATGTTATTAACTACAATAATCTCTCCCCATCCTACAAAATTTTTTCCCTAGCCATATCCTCTAATGCAGAACCAACTAGTTATAAGGCTGCAGTGATTCATGATTATTGGAAGCAAGCTATTCAAAGTGAATTGCAATCTTTCAAAGACAATGGCACCTAGATCCTCACTGATTTGCCTCCTGGAAAGAGGGCTATTGGATGCAAATGTGTATTTAAAATCAAGTATAAATCTGATGGCAACATTGAAAGGCATAAAGTAAGGCTTGTTGCAAAAGGATATACTTAGACTGAAGGGTTAGATTACCTAGAAATATTCATTCCTATGGCTAAGATGACTACCGTTCGTGTAGTTCTTGCTTTAGCTGTTGCCAACAACTAGTTTCTTAAGCAATTAGATGTCAATACAACATTCCTCCATGGTGATCTTCATGAGGAAGTGTATATGCAAATTCCTCCTGGCTATACAACTGAATCCAAATCCAGTAAGGTATGCAAGCTTGTCAAATCCCTTTATGGCCTCAAGCAAGCCAGCCTCCAATGGAATTTTAACCTTACTGAATTTTAAGCTTAGTCTAAGGCAGACTATTCCCTCTTTACCAAAGCTAATGGTCCTTCATTTACTGTTGTACTAGTTTATGTGGATGATCTTCTTCTCACAGGAAATGATCTTTCTGAAATTCATTCCATCAAAAATTCTTTACACACAATTTACTATCATGGATTTGGGGGATGCAAAGTACTTCTTAGGCATGGAGCTTGCTAGAAGCTCAAAAGGGATTGCTTTATTTCAGAGGAAATATGCCTTGGAACTTCTTCAGGATGCTGGCTTATTAGCCTCTAAGCCTGTTGCAACACCATTTGATTACAACGTTAAACTTCAAAAACAAGGGTCAGCTCCTCTAGCAGATCCCACAAGCTTCGCAGGTTGATTAGGAGGCTAATTTACCTCACTAGCACCAGGCCTAATTTGGCTTTTGCTGTTAACCAACTAAGTTAATTCATATCTAATCCAATGCTTGAACATCAGCAGACAGTAATGAAGTTGCTTAGATACCTGAAGAAGTCCCCTGCTCTAGGATTGTTCTTTCCTACTGTTTCTAATAAGAAATTGAGTGGTTTTTCTGATGCGGGTTGGGGTTCTTGCGTAGACACTCGTCGACCTATATTTGGTTTTTGTTTCTTCATTGGTGATGCAATTGTTTCATGGAAAAGCAAGAAACAAGCAACTGTGTCTCGTAGCTCATCAGAGGTTAGTTATAGTTGGTTATGTTAGTTGGCTGATTATTGTAATTTTGTTAAGTTAGTTAGAAAGTTTGTTAAGAAATTAGTTATCACATTGTAACTATAGCAATGAAGACTTAATGTATATATATCTCCATTCCATTGATTTTGTTCTTATGAATCAGAATGATAAAGCAATACAATACAACACAGAGTTTTGTGTTCATTTTCTTTCTCTCTAAATTCATGCTTTCTGGTTTATTAATCTATCATCTTTTCTCTATCTCAAGTTCATCTCGCTCACTCTTTCATTCTTCAATGGCTGTTGCATTCTCATATAGAGAATTAACCGTTAGAGACTTACGTTTAGTGGAATTGAATTTAAAAATGCTTTTTAGTTTAGGTTTTAGATGTGAGGTGAATTATTATCATTAAATCCTCGTCATCCACCTCTCATCAATTTTTTCTATCTTATTCACTTAATTTATTATGCACTTTATAGTAATTATATTTCTAAAATGAATTTTACTTTATCTCATCTAAATAAAAACAATTCTCTCAAACTTATTTTTAAAACATTCAAATCAAACACAAATCAATTTTTTCAAATTTAATTCTTCTAAAAGTAATTCTTTAAACTTAGTTTTTCTAAACTTAATTTCTCAAAAAATTAAATCAAATGTGCGGAATTTGTGGACGAAACTTTGCTACAGTACAGGATGCTTTATCTTTTTTTGGTGAAGTGGAGGATAATTTTAAACTTGTCCAATTCTTTTATCTTTTCGACCATTAGCTAGCCCATTTTATGGAAATGGCCCAATTACAATCTTGGACTATGTTTAACTATTGGGCCATTATTACACTGTTAGATTTTTTTCAGAATGCCCGTATAAACCCACTAATTGATGAAAATAAAAACTGTTAGTAAAACCCAAATCTAACTATGGATCATGATGCTTTAGTGCCCAAAATGCCATTTCATAATTGGGTAACACAATATGGGTGTACTTGGCCGGGTTGGATTGGATTAGACCAAATCCAAACTCGATAGCATTCTTTTTTTTTTTCC
>QANU01008245.1:141606-270085 GCA_003254905.1 Nissolia schottii
TATATATATATATATATATATATACTATGCATATATTATATAAAAAAATATTATTTGTATTCATCTTAATGTGAGACACAAGGTCAACACATATACATCTCCCATGAGATTAAAAAAATCTGAGATATATAAATCTTAATAAAAGTGTATATTATATAAAAAAATATTATTTATATTCATCTTAATGTGAGGCACTCTATCAACCCATGTTCATCCGCCATAAGATAAAAAAAAATTGAAATATAAATCTCATTAAAATTTTATTTAATGGTAAATATAGATGTGTGTTAATGCGATATCTCACATTATAATAAACACAACTGGAGTACAATAACTAACGTATTTGATGGAACAAGCAGGGCAGACAAGTGGCTGACATGATTGGGCAACGGCATATTCTCCCAACGCAACTTGCCTAATTGCATTACTCAGCAAGCATCTTCTCTCAATTACCGGCCAAAATAGTGAGGAGGAAAAAAAAGAAGAAAAAAAAACCTCCAACAATAAAAAGTGATTTTTTTTTTAATCATTGTTCAAACAACATTTGTCATAT
This sequence comes from Nissolia schottii, assembly GCA_003254905.1. Classification (NCBI taxonomy): domain Eukaryota; kingdom Viridiplantae; phylum Streptophyta; class Magnoliopsida; order Fabales; family Fabaceae; genus Nissolia; species Nissolia schottii. Next base: position 142,160 of record QANU01008245.1, read on the forward strand.
CAAAATTATTTTTTAAATAAATGTTGCTAAACATAAATCACGTTAATGCACACTTAGTTATACCCAAAATCAATTTTACAAAATCAAATTAGCTCAAAATCAATTTTACAAACTCTAATCTTAACACACACTTAATAGTACCAAACAGTTTCCCATTAGCCTAACCTAATTAAGCCTAGTAACTATAACTAGCGAGCCAGACACAAGTTAGCAAATGTTGCTTCTTTATTCTTTATCTTGAAACAACAACAATAAAGAGAAAGAGAGAATAAGAAACAGAGAGTGACAGGGTGAGAGGGCTCGTAGTTGTCGTTGTTGCCATCAATTTCTGGAGAGACTCATGACGAAGGTTGATTGTTAATTTGCTAGAGAGACTCTCGACGGTTATTGGAGGGGCTCATAGTGATTGCTAGAATTACAATTTAGTTAATTATTGTAAAAAAAATCACTTTAAAAATAAAGATTTGATAATTAAAAAATTAAAATATTAAAATTTATTAGTTTAAGTAATATATAAATAGTATAATATGATATTAGATTATTAGTTAAGATTAATTACAAGTAAGTTTATCAAAATGTATAAATTTGGTTTGAATCATATTGATCAACCATTAAAAAATACAATTAGTTATTCTTATGAGTTTAATTAAAATAATTATGATACAAGGAAAAAAATGGCATATATTAAACAAAAATAATTATTTAAAAATTTAAAGAATTGTAAAAGATAAAACGAAACAGATAAAAATGAATAAAATAAATTAAATATTGGTAACTCTTAATCTTAACTAATATAGTAATACCATATTTAAGTATGGGGGTAAAAATGTCATGGTGATTAATAAGGAGAGACTTGAGATGAAATGTTATTTTACCAAACTGAAAATGAGGTAGATGCATTTTATCCTAATATTTTTTCTAAAACAAAAGAAAAGAATAAATAGGTAAAGAGCTATTGAGGAAGCATCACGGGGGAGAGAATAAGGCAGACCCATTTTCTTAACTTTTTCCATTAAACTAGTAAAAAGCTATGCTCCACTTAGCTGAAGTTGCATGGAGCTGATCCTCTTTCTATTTTGTGACTCCTCCAATCATGCTTGGGCTCACCACCTCTCTCCTTTATGTAAATAATTCCCCTTATCATAAAGAATTTGTTAGTGGGAATTTCCCCTTTTAGGGTCATTTAGTTTTTGCTACTATAGTTTTCTTTTTGTTATCACTTAAATCCTTCGGAACTCCTAATCCCAGCAAAGGATTATCAAGTAATTTAGATTATTTTTTAAAAAAAATTATCACTTGTTAAATTGTTTGTAATATTACATTATTGTGTTTAATATGCCTAAGTCTTGTAATTAAGAATTACATTATCTTATTTAGTATATAAAAGGATTACGAAGTAATATACATTATTTATTATTATTATTATTATTATATTACTATTGTCATTTTTATTTTATTATTATTTTTCTTATTATTACTGGCAGCTTAATATTCACTTACGTGTCTGTGAAGTCAAAAATTTTAATATGAAATGACTCAAGATTGTAAAATAATACAATTTAAGTAATGTGTATAATACAAGAAAACTGCAAGTGAAATGCGTGTAAAATAATTGCAAATAGAGGTAGAGAATAACCACGTAAGGGCATAAAAGAAACAAAAGTTACGCACCAAATGGTAGTTAAACGGAGGAATCTTCTTTATTTATTTAATTGTATAGATTATTATTTTTATTATTATTATTCCTACTATTATTATTATTATTATTATTATTATTATTATTATTATTATTTATAATTACTTAGAGGTGATAATCTAAATAGACGTCTCGCAATGTGAATTGGATTACTAAGTAATACAAATTACCAACAATCTTGTCACATCAAGCAAGTCAATATGAATTACTAAATACTGATAATTTGGATAAATTATATCATATCAAGCGTCCTTAAGGGAATTGTCTAACATGCACCTTGTTAAGTAGAGTGTGTGGTGCATTTTGCATTTAGCCACACATTAAAATGTGGCTAAATGTATCTTAAAAATTAGATAATACAAGTATTGCTAAACACATAACTGACATAAGAGAAGTATTGTTACACAATTCAATAAGTGTGGCTAAATACAATTGAGAGATGCCGCTAAAAGGTGAGTTAATACAAGTTGCACCATACAATTTGCTTATGAAGGTGCATATTGAGATAGCGCCGACCTTTAAATTCCCATTGCTTCCAAAATCAACTTTTCTCTAGAGACTATAGATAGAAAGCGAGAGAAGCTATGGTGGCTTCGAAACATTGAACTCTCTCCTTGGACGAAGCCAATTTATTGTGCACCACCAAAGGAGAAGCAATAATTAGCTGGCATTATTAGATTAGTCATGGTACATAGTTAAGTAATAATTGGTTCAAATATAATGATTGTTTAAATGAGGTTTAAAGCATAGACGCCACCTTATCCCTTTTTATGCTAAGCAAATGGAGCTATCCAGGCCTTCAAATGTTATATTGGTAGGGGGTATCGTGTCCTCTATAAATGGACATGATTAGCTGCCCCTAGATTGTTAATTTGTTATTATGCAGCAGTCATAAAGGCCTTTAGTTAAAAAAAAAATAAAAAATTAATTTTCATTATTTCATGTTGAATTGTTGATGACTTGATATTAATAAAAAAATTGGGCAATTGGAAAACCTTATGTCATTATGGTGCACGTAATGGGTCAGTATGACTCTATAATTGGTTACTTTTTGGTTTGTTACTTTGTTTCAAGTGTTCTCTTCTTTATTTAGTGCGACCTCCATTAATATAGTACTTTCAGTGTGTTTTAATTCCCAATTTTTACCACTAGGGGTGTGTTTCGAATGAAGCAAAAGTGAAAAAGGAACTTTGATGGATGAGATTCTTGTGTAATTTATATGTAGACCTTAACCATAAAAATCTCTTCCATATTTTTATTTCAAGACCAAACACACCTTAAAAAGGATCATAAAATAATGTCTGTTTTCTCTTTCACTTATCAGTATGTGAAATCTATTTTTTTCTAATTAATTTGGATGAAGTAAGGCAAGTCCACCATAAATTTTTTTTTCATTTACATAACTCAAACTCTGATCTTTAACTACAATAAAGTTGGCCTGAAATTACATTTTCGTATTAACTATACTTATAAAATGTGTTTTATTTTATTAAAAAAATACTTTTATTGATAAAAATAACATTTTATAATACTTTAAGTCATTTTCAATTGGATAGTCCCGCATAAAGTGTAATCTTCACTTCATGATATATTGCTAAAAAGACTACATTTTTAAAGTTAATGTATCATTTTTTTTGCAGGGTTACTGAATTGATTGTGACCTAATGTATTATAAAATCAGAAATGCTCTGTATACATCCTAAACACATAAACCCGTACATACACCGTCAAATTATACGCAATTAATGACAATTATACAGATACAGTAGACTTTCCCTCCCACGTGATGCATTCCAACGTGATTTTCTCCACGAGATCATAAATGAACCTCTCAAACAATCTATTTTGAGCTACAAAATCTGTCATAACCACCACAGAATGATATCAATCCACCAGCACAACCACTAGAACGTATAGTAAAGTATTTTTTGCAGAATATGGTATCTGATTGTAGTGAACAAACTTTATATGACTGTGTGCGCAAACATTATCAGTGCCAGTACACAAACATTACGTAGTTGTTTACAACATTGTGATTTTGCTCAAACATAATCAGATTCACAAAATTTATACATTTTTAATGGACAAACTTTATACATTCTCATGCATAAACTTTATGTATATGCATATTACTTAACGTATAGTTAAGTATTTTTGGAGAATATGATGTATGATTGGAGTGCACAAACTTTATATGACTGTGTGCATAAAAATTATTAGTGTCAGCGCACAAACATTACATGAAAGTGACGAGAGATGAGAGGGATAAGAGTGAAGAGAGAAAACGGAAGAAAGTGGAAGCGGGAATGTTTTGAGATACTTGTGGTTTTGATGTGCGAGTGAGTGAGAGTGAGAGAGTGAGTGGTTATTTTATGGTTATTTTAGTTGGATCGACTTATATAGTATTATTGTCATTGATTTTGTTTCATTCTTTGTCCAATCTTTTATTTCGATTCTAAAGAAAATTAATTTGATTTGATATAAAAAAATCCAATGCATAAATATTATGCTATTTTTCTTCCAAAATTGATTAACATCTACATCAATTTAAAAAAATAATTTTAGATGCAATCACATTGATTTGATTACTATTTATTTATCATATGAAAAAATAAAATCTCTAATTGTCCATCACATTAATTTTATTTTTTTTCTACCGTTAGAGACTTTATTTTCCATAATAAAAAAATAAAATAATTTGGACAGTTAGAGATTTTATTTTTTCAATTGTGACTGCATCTAAAATTAATTTTTATCACATTGATTTTATTTTTTTTATAGTTAGAGATTTATTTTTTTCTATAGTTAGAGACTTTATTTTCCATAATAGAAAAATATAGTTAATCTGGACAGTTAGATATTTTATTTTTTTCATTTGTGATTGCATCTAAAATTAATTGTTATCACATTGATTTTATTTTTTTCAACAGTTAAAAATTGTATTTTTTTCATATGATAAAGAAATTGTAATAAAATCAATGTGATTGTATCTAAAATTAATTTTTATCACATTGATTTTATTTTTTTCACAATTAGAGATTTTATTTTTCATAATAGAAAACTAAAATCAATGTGATGGACAATTAGAGATTTTATTTTTTCATCTGATAACGAAATGGTAATCAAATCAATGTGATTGCATCTAAAATTAATTTAAAAAATTAATTTAGATGTTAGCCAAATTTGGAAGAAAAATAGCATAATAGTTATGCATTGAGTTTTTGGATCAAATCAAATTAATTTTCTTGATTGGACAAGGAAGAAAACAAAATCAATGACAATAATACTACAAAAGTCAATCCAACTATAAAAAAAGTTGGAATTCGATTTAAATCGACTTTCAACTAAAAAAAATTTGAGTTACAAGGGAGTCAATTTAAATCGACTCCCTCTATTAGAAAATTGGTTTATTTTAGGAACAATTTTTAAATTGGTTCATTGTGGAAATAAGCCAATTTTCATGTTTTATATTGGGAAAATTTCCCTCCTCATGTTGAAACATATTGTTCATGTGAAAACTATAATGTATTATACATTCACACTTTTTGTACTTATTAGTTATTACTAGTTTGTTTCCCTATCTTGATAATATGTGAGTTCCGTCATGAACAAATAAGTGAACCCATGAGTTATGTTGATGTTAAATTGATTATTGCTTGACCAAATGTTTTTTTTTTCTTCAAGCGGTTAAAAGAAAGACTTAAACCCAAAAAATAGGCAAGCAAGTACAAACTTAGAGTCACCCTCCGAGACTCAACAACGCTCTTCCTATATAAGTCACGCCTCGTTAAAAAACCTCTCAAAAGAAAAACCCAGAGAAAAATTAGTACACAACCGACGTATTAAGGAAAATGAAACAACAAACACAAACACAAACCAAGGCGAAAACCTAGACGCAAACTCAAAACTCAAACCCAGACTCAGTGCTAAACGCAAACCCATTTGTAATTGGCTATAGTGGGATGCAACATCTTCCAATTGTACCTCGCCGATTATGGAAACTTCCAATTATGACACACATTTGTGACATCTTTACCAAATTTATCTGTCTTATGCCAAAACTCAACAGGCACCAAAACTCAATGACCTCAAGCCAAAACTCAATGAGCACCAAAACTCAATGGCCTCAAGTCAAAACTTAGAGGCACAACAACTCAACAGCCTCAAGCTGAAGCTAGTGCCGACTTCACACCAACCTTAACAACTTCAACCCTGATCAGCATGAACCAGCCAACATAGATAGGTTAGTGGGCCGCAACACCTTCCAATTCTAACTCGTCAGTTGCGGCAACTTCCAATCGTAACCCGCAGTTGTGATACGAATTTCACAACACTAGCAAGTGCACTAGTTTGTACGAGTAATAAGAGTGAGTATTAAAACTCAGGTTGTCGAACCCACGAGGATAATATTACACTACATTTTAATTAACAAATAACTCGATTAAATTGATTGGAAGAGTTTTGGAAAATTGGTTTTAAAAATAATAAAACAAAATATATAAATAATATGGGAAAAATACAACTAAATAAAAGGCGGGAAAGGTTATGGAGATGGATACTAGGGCAATTGACTTCACCTACTCTAGACTCAGGCATGTTCATAGAAAAACACACACAATTATCCTAAAACATTGTTATTCAATTATTAATCTAGTTAACTAATGGTAGGGGTTCCTATCCTAATCACAAGTCTCTCTCGAGGTTGAACAATTATCTTTACCTACAGTGACCACCCAATCTATTGGCATAACCTAATCTATTAAAAGCACGAATGATTTGTGAATTCCCCATACACGGCCACATAGGTTGCGTTTGTTCCTCTCAGATTGTCGTTCAACCTATGGTTTCTATAACAGAGCACTCTCGCATTCCTTTTCTCAAATTCATGCAAGACAATAATTCATTCAATTAATGACCAGTTAATCAAAAACATTAAGAAAAGTTCATAGAAACTTAATTAATATCGATAGAAAAACTGAATAACAAAGAGGTTTTATGATAACATTATCAAAGAAACAGTTCAAATGCCCTAGTAGGGACTTAATTTGTAATGAAAGAAGAAGAAGAAGAAGAAGAAGAAAAGAAAACCAGAAAATAAAGGTTCCATGGAAGAACAATGGTAGAGATCGACTTGACTTGACTTCGTCTTCGCACTTGGGAGCTCTCCTAGGGTTGTCTTAGTTATCCACTGTGTGTGGCATGCCATCTAAAATTGGGAAAAATCCCTTTTATACCTTGTGTAGGCTTAGGAAAATTAAAAATTAGAACCCTTGATCTGCTATCAACTCACGTAAGTCGACCTTCTAGCTCGTGCGAGTTAAAACTCCTAATTTGCACTTGGAGCTCCTAAGTTTCTGTGATGAAACTTGTGCTCCAAATAGTGCTCCTTTGCCCAATTATTAGTCCTGAAACACTCAAAACCCAACTCAAAGTAATCTAACATGACTTTATTGCAACCCAAATTAGAGGCTTAACACTTCACTATATAAAGTCCTAACTAATTTTTAAAGAAAACAACCAAAGATAACTCTTATTGGAGAGTTATCAAGTCGTATAATATCATCACCAAACTCATCGTCCTCATGGCAAAACTCATTGACCTCAAGCCAAAACTCAGTGAGCACTAAAACTCAGCAGTCTCCAGCCAAAACTCAGTGTCATCTTCATACCATCCTCAGTAGCTTCAATCCTAGCCAACACCGAAAGAAAATAATGAATGGCCAGGTGGCCCCACCATAGCATTAATAGAAACACCACCAAATCCACCTAACAAATTAACTTTATAGCCCTACCATAGAGGTCGCAAATATGCATCCGTCACCTATCTCACCAATGCAACACACTAGAACCATAGCTTATAACCTCGCTAGATCTGACCCTGAAAAACCATGCATAAACCAGTACTAGATCTAAAGATCTGCGCCAAGTTCACTTCAAAATTGAGCGCAAATGCATCGCCAAAATGACTGATCACTAGCACAAAAGCTCAAATCTAACACAGCTTCAAGTTTGAGCAGTCATCCCAGCCATGGACTTGGCCATGAACCAACAACACAAGTACCACAAGCCTGCTTACGTCATTGCCACCCAACTGCATTTATCAATTTGATCCACAATCATATATAGGAGCTCTAATTTGCAAAGGGGGGCCATTAATCTTGACTGTCACACAAAGCCATGGATTTGGCTAGGAGCGAGCACATATCTAGCTCTGTCATATATGGAGGTGGACCAGGACCTGAGCACAAGCCATGCAAGGTGAGAGGAACCATGAACACGAAAGAACTCGCTGACTAAAAATTATGTTTTGCTAACATACATTTTGCATTATTGAATAAAATTTTTAATTGTGTATTAAATATCCATGGATATCGGTGGGTACCTAATTATTCATAAAAAAATTATAAATTGATATTAGTATGAGTATGGAGGAAGGATATGACCAAATTTTATCCACAAGACAAGGGACGAGGGACTATTCCTCAATCCCACTCCACCCCCATTTTCATTTTTAGTCGTGGATATTAAATTTCATGTATACTTTAGCATTACAGACAAGGTTATAAAAGTTTGATTAATTTAAAGACAAATCCTAGCCCATTCTAAAAACAAGATATACCTTTTACTCTAAATTATTAAGAGTTTGGCACATAATATGGAACACAAGTTAACTTATAGTTATTTAGTATTTCTAAAAGAAAAAATTAGGAAATATAAAGGGTTCACTAATATTATGTGTCAATTTCTTAATGGATCAAAGCAAAAGTGTGTGTGTGTCTTGCTCTATGTGTAGTAAAGAAAATTTTCTAATTTGAATTACCCTAAGCCACCCCCCCCCCAAACCACGCTTTTTTTCTCCTGTGTTAATCCTCATTTAGTTACTTTTTGAAAGGGTTACTATTATTAACAAAGCGTGGACAACACGCACCAATGTCACCGCGACAGGACCTTCAGGTATTGTTTAGAAATTTTTCACCTGACATTGATGTTTTGTCCCCTGGCATTTTGTACCTTCAGGTCTTAGTTCGAATAGCTTTTTCGGGATCCATTAACTAATATGTACATGTTGTTGAAAGCAATATGGGTCCCCTAAACCTCAAAGGGAGGTTTGAACCGTATATATATAAAAAAAAAATGCACCATTAAGTGTTACCCAAAAAGAAATTGCACTAACCCTAAAATATGGAGCTCATTTCAGTCCTGCAAGTTCTAAGTACGTAAAGTTGCTTTAAATTATATAAACTTATTGGTCATTAGACGCACCCACTTCCCATTATTTTTAAGTTTTTTATATTGGAATACTGAAGTTATTAGGAACGAGACTGTCCATGGACATTGAATGCATGACATAAGCTCATTGGCTAAGAAGAGTACTAGCTAGTACGTTTCAATTATCAGCCCCGCAACATGTACATTAAATATTATACACCATACATATACTCTGTATTAAATATGTTTGGGCTCACTATGAATACTCACTCACACACGGATCCCCACTCTGCTCTTAAACGCGCGAGCACACGCTTTTTGCGTTTCTCAGTTTTCATTCGCGTGCATAAACTTTATAAGCATCTGTGCACAAACATTATGTAGTAGAATGCACAAACATTACTCACTTATGCGCACAAACCTTTATATGGACCATATATTTCATAATTTATTAGACTCTTGGATGCACAAACTTTATAAGCATTTGTGCACAAACTTTATGTAATAGAATGCACAAACATTACTCGTTTATGTTCACAAACTTTTACATGGATCATACATTCCAGAATTCATTAGATTCTTTGATGCACAAACTTTATAAGCATCTGTGCACAAATTTTATGTGGTATAGTGCACAAACATTACACGCTCATGTTCACAAGTATGACATTTCACAAGTAATTGTCTACTCAAGCATCTATAATAAGTAAACCATCATTGTTAAAGGTAGACCTCATCCATTTTAAAAGAAAACCAACATTTAATCATCTTAATTTCATTTTAATCAACTTTAACATGATAGGAGGATGCCGATGATGAGAGGATGACAAGCATAAAGGTAATAGAACAAGGATGAGAGGATGCAGATGATGATGATGATGGAAAACGATAATGGAAATGAGTTCGGGATTGGACGTGCGTTGTTTATAATTTTGGAAACTATATGAAATACGTATTTTGATCATTAATTACGTATAATTGAAGGTTGTATGTATGGGTGTAGGTAATTTGAGTGTGCACATATCATTTTTGTTCAATTAATTAGGGTATGCATTGGGTTAGATATATTGACCAATAAACATTATAATTTGAATCACATTAATGAGAACAACCGATATCCAAGTCCTATTATAAAATCTGCCTTATTCAGTTTGGCCAAACTGTAGGCCTTTGTAGGGGATAAGAATTTCCCGACAAAAATTGTTTTCTATTTTCAAATTATGCTCAAATTCAATATCAATAGTTAAAGGCTTGCACCACTTTGACCAACTTCACGTTGGTCAAAATCACATTAATGAAATTAGTTAAGATAATTGAATTATTTTAAGGAAAAATCAAGTTAATGATTAATTTGAGTATCTTATCAATTATATATTTGTAAAGTTTATTTCTAAGTTAATTTGTTTTTAAGGTGAGAGATTTAGGTAATATACATAAGGTCTTAGGTTCAAACTTCATTAAATGTAATTTTTGAAGTAAAAAAAAAAAAAACTTTAGCAATCAACAAATTTTCATATTTTCTTTTAAGTTTTTTTTTTACAATTTTTTAAGATATTTACTTATTCAAACTATTATCAAATATCTCATGGCCTAAACTTTTTTTTTTAGGTTGTCTGCCCGGTATCCAAGGCTTAGCCTTGACTAATCCGGTCGACCCGGGTCACGCACCTGGCTATGGCGGTTGAGTCTCCCAGCGGGGATAACTACGTACACAAGGTCTCAAACTCGAGACCTTGCTTAAGCGATACCAAGTCGCTTACCACTTGGACCAACCCCCGTTGGTAATGGCCTAACTTTATAATCTATATGCAATTACAACAGCTAAAATGGGTTAAACCCAATGGGCTAGCTCGAATGACTCAAAATTATGGGCAGAATGAGCTGAAGAAACATGAAAAAAAAAAATTAACCTAGTCTGACTTAACTTAACTCAAATTGGTCCAACCCGATGGCCCGAACACTCCTTTTAATATATATAAAAATAATAATCTTATGTGCACTTATTTTATTTTTTTTAACCCCTTACATGTGCACTTGTTCAATAAGTTTAAATATTAAGAAGCCCTATGATATATATAGAGGATATTAAAAAAGAGATCAGTGAACTGAAAATGTTAGTGAACATGCCAGAGGCTCACAGCTACTAAGTTTATGAAGCAATTAATTTACTTGATACTTTAGACTAGAACAACTACATTCATATACATTTTACTCTTGTAGATTTAGTCCATCTAATTTCAACTTTCAAGTGTTTGGCCCCTAATGCCAATTGTCACGTCCAACTTAGGATGTGACCGCACGTGGGGCTAATGCCTTACGGAAGCACTGACGTGACATACTAAACATGTGTTAAATGCAAATGATAAATAAATATTGGTTGATTCATTAATTAATAACTAAAAACTGTTTACATATACTGAATTGAAATAGAAATAAGTTACAAAATAATAATAATGTCTGAATTGAAATACATAAAGCTATTATGGACCCTGCCCTAGGTGTCTGGAGCATGACTGTAACTACTCGGTAGTCTCCACTGTGAAGCGAAGCTTACCACTGAAATATGGAATCCTCACTCATTGGACGAGGGGGACGTCCTCATTATCCTCAGTTGAATCTGAAAATGGTTTGACGGAGGGTGAGTTGTCAACTCAGTGATGGGTACCTCGGTACACAAACATAGCACATACTGCGCATAATAAGATGGCATATAGATACATGTGTGTATATATATATACACACTAAAGGAATGTGCAAACATAAAACTGTTTTATGAAAGGAATTGAATACATTGAATGAATCTGCATATACTGAATAAACTGAATAGCTAAGCAAACTAAATAAACTGAATAACTGAAATAACTAATGGAATGTAAAATTGATCTGTTGTACGCATGCCCACATCCCTGCGGAGGGGCACTGTTCATGGGAGTCATAGCTCGACCTTACTTTACCAGGAATGATCTGGGTGATTTCGATACACACGCAACTCAGATACCTGTGAGGGTACGCATACCCGAAGTTTGAGAAGCCTGATGCTCAGGATTATGATAAGGCACACATGCCGTAAATGAGGAGCTTGTCGCTCATACCTATCTACTGTCAGGTCTGGGTTACAAGATCGTAGGACCTCGTACTTGTAACATCCCGATTTTTTCCCTTATAAAGATTTTTCATAATTAATAATTCCACGTAATTAAAGTGTATTCGAGACGGTTATTTAGACTGGAAATTTATTCTTTATCCAAAATACCAGTCAAAATAATTGTTTCATGATCTCGCGGAATGTCGCGAGATCTGTGCCGATTTTCGGATCATACCGAAATTCCGTCAGGTGCCAAAGGTATCCGTAAAATATACTCTTATAGAGATAAATTCACGAATCCCTTAGCTTGAGCTACCATCATGACCAGGAAAATTAGTAGATCGCGACTATGTGTTTGGAATATTTTTAGGATATTCGTACATGAGCGATTAACGACCAAACACGATCAAACATGATCAAAATTATACTAGGCCAAACCAAGTTTATCCCCAGCCTTCGATGACAGGGATAAGATTATATATATTAATAATATAATAATAATAATATATAATATAATATAATAATAATAAAAAGAAAAAGAAAAAAAGAATAGAAAATAGAAACAGTGAGGCAGCGAGGGTGGCTATAAATAGCCAACCCTGTAGCTTCATTTTTCACACAATTTCCTCACTTTGAATATTTTTCGGTTCCGTTCGTGCACACTGCGGTTACGCTGCCGGATTCAGGAAAAATCCCAAGAACATGCCAACGTTCCCCGAAAATTCCTCACATCAACCTTATCAACTCTGACTTTGCTTAGGAAGTGGGTAATCCTAGACCCACTGTCTATGTGGTTTTTAATGTTGCAAATATAATGTAATAAAGCTTATGTAGAAAATGTTGGGAATATTATGAAATAATTATTTGAAATGTTTCTGAGCTGGAAAACTGTGTTATAGTGTCTGTTGGAACGGTAGGAATGTCCTAAATGAAAGAAATTAAGTTTCAGTGAGCAAAAATGCAAGAAATAGTGCTACAGATGAGTTTAAGATAAGGTCATTCGAATGACCCTAAATATTATTCACCCATGAGCCATTTTAGCTTGTCATTCGAATGACCATGCCAGATCATTCAAATGACCATGAAAAAATTATAAACAGAGAGCAAAATTTCAGTGTCATTCGAATGACTCAGCTAGTAATTCGAATGACCACTGAAGAACTTGAGATTTTAGCTTTTCTACATGTTCAAATAAGCAATAAAACCCTAAAGATTGTACATGAAAGTAACCATGAACTTATTTTACTTATGAAAGCATGCATCATGAGGACCTGGTCGCCGTCAGGGTTTTAGGATGACTGTAAATAACTAGAGAGTTATCACCTAAAGTTTAAAAAGCATAATTGAACCCTTGGGAACAATGATATTTTAAGAAGGTTTCGGCCACAGAGGGTCTGGTATACCTTGAAGAAAGCACCTAGTTATATGATTAAGGTTATCCTCTCTCTTGGCACATCCAACAAACAAGCCCCTCACCAGTTCGGCAAGCTGGGTTGGTTAAAGATAAACGCAGGCCAATGCCTGATCACATGTCAAAGAAAAGATAATCCCAGGCCCATGTATCATCATCTTTAAAAACCCCAACCCCACAAAAATACTAAAACAACATTGTCTCACAACATTTTAAACAAATACTAAGTTCAACATTGTCCCATAGCACTTTGTCCCACAACACTCTATTAAAAGCAAGAGACCACAACAATATGAAGTATAGGAGACATGGAAAGCTAACCTCGGATTTTCATGAATCTTCCTTGGACCACAACACTCTTTTTTTCCTAACCTCGGACCATAGCACTTTGTCCCACAACACTCTTCCTTTGCTTGTTAGAGATGCGTGATGATGGTGAATGTGTGATGATGGAGAGTGAGAGTATGAAATGGGGTGAAATAGGTTTGTGGGAATCAACGAAAAGGAGAGGGTTAGGGAAGGGAATCAATGGTGAGTGAGACTATGAAATGGGTTTGGGGTGATAGTAAGTTGTGAGAGTGATAGGACGGAGAGGAGAGGGTTGGGGGGCAGGGAATCGATGGTGGAGTGAAATGGGTTTAGGGTTAGAGTGATACAACTTCGTTTATGAATTTTGAGAGGATTGTGGTAGGGAAATGACGTCATTCTAAATTGTGAAAGGAAGGTGAGACTCGTTTCTCATGTTTATGAAACAACATCGTTTTGCATGTTGTTAAACAATATTGTTTTGAAGTATTGATGTGTGTGTGTGGTGTGATTAGGAGAGAGAATGCGAGTTAACGGCCACGTGTGACGCCGTTACGTCACAAAGAGACAGAGGAATACATGGAGGAAACGGCGAAAAAATTCAGACAGAGACACGTGAGGAACTTTTTTTATTCAGAAACCAATGTGGACAACATGAAAAATTTCAAGAACTTTTGTGGTCATTTCCCCCATTAAATTGGTCAGAGAAGAAATTGATTATTCTTTTCCTATTACTCTGCCAGATGCTTTCTTCATCTGAACAATCTTCCCACCCAGTTCACTTTGCCTTTTTGTTTTTTTTTAAAGTGTCATTTCTTTCAAATACTTGTCAAAGCCACTCTCAGTGTCTCACCCTAATTCCCATTATCTTTCGGCTGTAAAGTTGCCAAGGTCTCATTTCATGTCACTTATGTTAAAAAATAAAAATTAAAACTTCACTGTTCCTAGTTCGTAATATGTTCTTCGGCACAGGAGTCTTAGGACCAAACACAAGAGGGACATATTCGTTGGTGCTCATTCTATCTCTCTATCTCTCTCTCACTGTGTGTCTCTCTCTTTGTTTTTAATTTGGTTTATTTATTAAAAATTCACCTTATAAGCCAAACAAACCAACCCAATTTTTTTTTTGAACTCACAACACAAGCAGTGTGATCCTTAGTCCTCTCTTCTCTCTCTCTCTCTCTCTCTCTCTCTCTCTCTCTCTCTCACAAACAAACAAACAACAAGGCATGGACAATGGTTGTTTCTCTTCCCCGCGGCGTGACGCTTTCCCTGCAGGTCTCAGAGTTCTGGTTGTTGATGATGATCCAACGTGGCTTAGGATCCTTGAAAAGATGCTCAAGAAGTGCTCCTACGAAGGTTTGTTTTGTTTGTTCCTTTTTCTTTTCCACACACACCATAGTTGCTGGTTACTCGGTATGGAAACCGTTCTGCAGTTCATTTTGATACTCAATTCGCCATTTCTTTTTTGTTTTGGGTTAAATTACAAATACTTCTTTAGAGAGAATTCTCAGTACGCGGTATGTGCTAGGCATGGTAACTATGAGACACTGCCACTTCTGTTATGTACTAAGTTTCCAGTTTTGGTTTATTGTACTTAGAATCTTAATTATAGAATTTTCTACACGTGTTGCTCTCCCCTCTAAGATCAGGCGTTTCAGACTTTTGCGTTAACTTTCTGAATTTTAGTATGTGGTCTCATATTTTTATGGTCCAGTTTATATTATGTCATTAAATTTGTTTGATTTTCATTATAATTACCTCAAAATCAAAAGTTATAAGATTTGACTAATTGATAACGCAAAACATTTTATGTTGACATCCTATGAAAATTAATATCTTCTTTTGGCTAAACAAATGTTCATCTAATAAGTATGTAATTATTATTTGATAAGGATGTTTTTTATGTTAATTGCATGCTCTTTTCCACCAGTTTTCGTTTCTGAATTTTTATTTTAAGATTAATTTTTGCTGTTACTTGATAAATTATTCTTATGACTTTCTAAAGCACGATCAATTTCATCTTATAAGAAGGAAAAACTTGAATTGAAGGGAAGTTTAGATCATAAAAGTTATTAGATGGAGCAAGGTTATAATTAATCAGATTTTTTGCTTTTGTTTCTATGTTACCATTTCTGCTACTATTGAAAAAAACTACAAGGGCCAAGATCAAAATTCTCTTGTCAAATTTGATTCCTGTTAATCTTTCATCCCTGCTTGTATCTTCTTAGTTTTACTGTTTTATGACTATTTAGGCTATCTTCAGAACTAGAATATCACATCGATTGGTAATATGCACCAGCATCAATGTGAGAGGATAGTTGGTTCACTAAGCAATGGCATATGAGAATAGTTCTTACAAAACTATAGCAAGTAACTGAATTAATCTAAATAAATGAAACGGTAACATTCCTATTAGTTTACTTAGACTTCTAGATTTGGCATTTCCTTGGTAGATGGTAAAATCTTCCTGTCATAAATGACTAGGGATGGGACTGTTTGGTATGACCGTCATAAATCTTCCTGTAGCGTTTGTTTCATGTCATGAAGACATTGGGGACAGAAACATATTTGTAAAAGGGGTGGAGACAGAAAAAACCCATAATTGTTCTTTCTTGGGATAATTTTACACTAATTTTTGTACCTCTAAAAAGAAAGAACACGAAAGACATGTCTCAACTATCCCACTGTCTTCATCATTTCAGTCCCAAGACAAAAACCAAACATTGACTTAATGCTCATGTATGTAGTATGTTTTTACATAAGTTCAAGTTGTATACGACACAGATGAAACAAATTCTGTTCATTGACCAGTGATCATGCATGCCACATCATTTTTGCAAGTTCGTGGCACTCCAGCATTCTTTATAATCACGAATTAGGGTGGAAAATGGTCGAGCTGAGCAATTTGAGACTACATCATTGTTGGCTTCCAATCTCCCTTTGATTCCTTTCTCATAATTGCAAATTTCGGAAAGCAAGCGTACCTTATGTGTCGTGTCTGATGTATGCTATGATGTTATGACAGCCAATTTCCTATATCATTCTAACTCCTTCCCGTTAACTGCTTCAGTGACAACATGTTGTTTGGCAAGGCATGCGCTAAACTTGCTCCGCGAAAGGAAAGATGGATACGATATAGTGATCAGTGACGTAAACATGCCGGACATGGATGGTTTCAAGCTCCTTGAGCATGTTGGACTGGAGATGGATCTTCCCGTCATTAGTCAGTTCTCTATCATCAATAAATATACTCTCCAGTTTTTCCTTAAAAACCTCATGATAATCATTGATTCAAAAGTTGCAAGCTGATCTGACCAGTCACCACTTTGCATTGCTCTCTGTTCAGTGATGTCTGTTGACGGGGAAACAAGCAGGGTGATGAAAGGCGTTCAGCACGGAGCCTGCGATTATCTGCTTAAGCCTATAAGGATGAAGGAGCTGCGAATCATATGGCAACACGTGTTTAGGAAGAGGATACGCGAGGCTAGAGATTTCGAAACCTTTGAGGCCTTCGAGAGCATTCACCTGATCAGGAATGGATCGGAGCTGTCCGACGATGGGAACCTGTTTGCTTTAGAAGACCTGACCTCCACGAAGAAAAGAAAAGATGTGGATAGCAAACATGATGACAAAGACATGGTGGATTCGTCTTCCACCAAGAAAGCTAGAGTGGTTTGGTCTGTCGATCTTCATCAGAAGTTTGTTAAAGCGGTGAATCAGATTGGATTTGATAGTAAGTTTCTTATCATGGTTCTCTACAAAGACTTCTGGACTGATAACTGTGGCTTCAATATATCTGAATGTTTATGCTTAAACTTTACCTGGATGTATCAAAGTGTGCGATTACCAAGCATAATCTTTTTGCAGATGTAGTCATCATCTTACTTTTCATGCACAAAAGTATTCATATCAAATAATTTCTGTTTGGCAGAAGTTGGTCCCAAGAAGATACTGGATTTGATGAATGTTCCATGGCTGACCAGAGAAAATGTTGCAAGCCACTTGCAGGTGATGATATATTTCAACTCCTTGAATATTTTCCTGACACTGCTGAGAAAGAAACTTGTATAATATCTTCCGTCCAGATAAACATCAATGTCTTGTAATATTTTCTTTTTGTATTCATGATTATGTTATGCTGTTTCTGGTAGACTTAGAATAACAAATGAGCTTCACTTTAATACAAGAGAAATTCTTACATGCTTCTAGAACACATTTAATACATATGCTGTAAGAACATTATCAGTCATTGATTGGGTGGAAGTGATTACCTCCATTCCAAACTGTTTGTCCCATACACAGTGTTTCTTGGAAATATTACAACATAGATGTAGATCTCACATAAATTTATTAAAGGACACAATTGAGAGAGGGAAAAAAAAAAAGATTCTTTGTAATGTTGTAAGTTTGAAGTTAGAAGTTTGAAACTCAGGTTCCCATTGAGAAATTTGTTGTTGTGCAGAAGTACCGGCTTTACTTGAGTAGGCTTCCGAAAGAAAACGATCAGAAATCTTCCTCAAGCGGAACGAAGCATTCAGATTTACCTGTAAATCCGAAAGATCTAGCAAGTATTGGAGTTCAGAACTTGGGGAATAAGCAACAAAATGATGTTTCAATTGACAGCTACAGTTATTCAGATGGAACAGTAGCACTTCAGAACATGGAAGCTAAAAGTCATGAAGGTGATCCCAAGGGAATTGTTTCAAACCCCACAACTACAGAGAAAGGAAGAACTTTTACCAGTAACATTACTGACACAGAGACGAGAAAGAGTTTCCCGCTGAAGTCAGAAGGAAACCATGCAGCAGTGCTTGAATGCACCATGCCAACACAATACTCATGGAATGAAGTTCCTGCAGAAATGCAACTCAAAGAACATAAGCCTCCGGTGCAGATGGAAAATAACTTTAACCAGTTGCCGTTACATCATGGTAAGCAGCATCACATCCAAGTTGACCAATCACAGTCAATTGCTTCAGTTAGTTCCCCTCCATCCTTGACAGAGGAAGAGGTTGCTGCGTGTGTAGAAACAAAACCTGTTATGTATGCCGACTACAAGCGTGACTACAACAGTTCTGTGAGTTCAATTGGGAGCACGGTTGTTGACACCATCGCTATCCAACCTGGAAGCCTTATGATGAACAATCAGTCTTCAGAAACCATTTCCACTACAAACTTGGGCTTGAAAATACAACCATCTAATCTCAGCTTCATTTCTGATTTGGAATTTTACCAAAGAAACCTACTTTTGGGAGGCGAGGCAGCAGCTTTGGTACCTCTGGACGACGACTTACATTTCTCTTGGCTACAAGGTGAATGCTCTAACATGAACTTCAGCATGCAGAACATAGGCATGCCAGGGTATTATGATCCAGGCCTTATTGCAGAAGTTCCAACCCACTACTATGACTCAGCAGACTATTCAGTAATAGATCAAGGTGTATTTATAGCATGATTTGCTTCTATCCTTCCCCTGCATCTTGAACAAAAATCAAAAACTTCATGCATGAAAGGACAATTTAGTTTTCATTGTAGTAGCTAACTGCTCTGCTATTATTATTGAAGAATTTTCAACTATAAGGGTTGGGGGTATTATTTTTTTCCAATCATCAAGGATTTGGATATCGCAACAGCTTGTATAAAGTGGTAATTTGTGATTACAAACATTAAAGCTTAATTAATAAGCTTGCTTTGCTCTTTTTTGCTTGCTTTAAGAGCATTTATTGTACCTTAAGATTAACCAAAGTATAATAAAGGACTGATATGTTAAAAATCAAAACTTGCTAGACTAAAATGTACGTAACTTTTCTTCAAGGGGCCAATTATTCAGGCCTGATATGCTTTTAAGGAGAAAAATGTTTCTCGTGCATTTAAAATGCTCAGATCCATGTGCTGCATAATGTGCATGGGGGTAAAATTCTTTAAACACATTCCCACAGAAAAATACTCATATCCTCAATGTTTTATTTTTGAATGGTTTGAAGCACAAATGTAATGTTTAATACCATGCAAAGTAATGCAACTAGAGATTATACAAGCCCTTATCTATCTACACCTTACTTTAGTTACAGATTAATTCTAACTCCAAAATGCTCCTAGGTCAAAACTTATTGATGCCTAGATATAACTAGAACCGTAAAAGGACTACAGACACAAAACTATACTTTTCAGAATGTGAAAGTGAAACACGCATCAGAATATAAACTTCCCTAATCCTTCTCTTTTCATGTTCTCAATGCTGAATATTTGGAGAAGCATTTTCTTGCGTGGCATTTGGCAATGAAGATACTGACTGCCTTGTTGTTTGGTCAATTTTCTTGATAATGTGTTTGGAGCCATTGGTGCCAATTGGAGGCTTCCATGAATTTCCAAAGTTTTTATCCTGGAGTGTGCTAGAACTTGCTTTCTTCCCAGACTTCAGTGACCGGGGCAGTGTAAGTGAGGTCTGGAAAAGTATAAACAAATAAAGTTGAAGGTCAAAAGAGGAACATCTCCCAGGGAAAGTAAAAGAAAATAGTAAGTACAGTATTAATGGTTATAACAGATTGTAAGGGACTGGGATGAAAGATGGTGACCAAGGGATTTGGATCTTCTAAAGTGAAGATCTCACTTTAGAGGGTAAAGTAAAGAGTGAAAACCCTTAAATCAATAAAGTGGTAAGTGGAACCTATTTTCACTTTATTGATTCAAAGGTGACCTTCACTTATCATCTAAAGTGAGATCCTCACTTTAGAGAATCCTTATCCGTGACGGAGATAGCCATAGAGAGTCTGTCACAAAATGTACAGGAAAAAGTCACCAGTACTTCTGGTTATGCCAACACAGAATCTAGGTGGATCAACACAAGGGCATTTATTCGCTTCTGTTATATAGCATTTAGTAAATGGCATTGTTTTCAACATCAGAAGTAACATGAAAATACACCTTTCTGATCTGATTACTTTGAGAGGTTGATCCGCTGTGCCTGTCCTCATTTAGTTTGGGTATAGAGCCACTACTGGGCTGCAGCTTCTTGTGATCATGCTCTACTGCCTCCTGCATTAAGATCAAATTAAAGATGTTGACTCACTAACCATATATAGTTATAAATTAATCAACTAATTAAGCAAAAAAGAGGGGTTGCAACTAGTATTCCTAAGCGGGAGTGCCACTGATGGCCATCAGTACATAATTGAAGGAACATATAACATTACTACTTATATATCAGATCAAATTCAGTGCTTCCAGCTATCTGCTATAGCTCTAATAAATGGCTAATAGTTTTGTTATGCACCCCAGTCAAAACATCATATTGGCAAGTAGTAGCAACATTATAAAATAATTCACCTTGGGTGTCCTTTGCAGCTGAACTTTCTCAGCTTCCTTGTTTTTAATTCCATCCATCCTCTGAAGGAACTGAATCACAGAAATGGAAAAGTAAGTACGATCTTTGGTGGTGCTGCCAAAAAAATGCACAGCTAGGGGAAGGTTCAATGATAAGAACATACCTCTTTGCGTTTTACTGCTCTTTCTTCACTTCTGAATCTAAATGGTGATGATATGGTAGGGAGTGGTGGATTGCTTTTGGTGGTGCTTGAAGATTTCATGCAGCTGTTCCAAAATTTATGGAAAAATATATTTAAATAAAATCTCCACATTGCCTTTAATGAAAAATTTACATATTCTTATGCATGTTCAAAATTATCAATTTGAGTTTTAAATTTGTATAAGAGACGTAAAGTAAGGCAAATGATGCGTGCTTGTTAGGAAAACTTTGTTGTTTTTAAATGCAGTAGCAACTAGAGAGTCACTAAATGTAGCAGTCCACAAAGTTCACATTAAACAACATTGGCAACTTGTAAAATGCTCTTACTCGGCAGAAATGGAGGAAAGTTTAGCATTTGCAGTAACACTTCCAGACACGGACTTACTAAGTAGCCTGTCGGTCCTGAGATGGGCAAATATTATAATGTCAATGAAATTGTCTAATCATTCATCCAGCAGCAGTAGCTCGTTAGGAAAATATACTACCACCAAAAAGAAAAGGTTCAGAAGACAAAATACCTTATTGAATGAGAAAGGGGATTTTCTGCAGCTTGATTCAAGAAATCACTAGATGCCTAAAGGGAGAAGGAAAAAAAAAATTCTCTTCAGCAATCAGCACATACAAGTGGGAATTCAACAAGTTATATTACACTCCATGAAAATCCAGCCATAAATGTAGATAAAACAAAAGAAAGGATGATAAGTTAATACCTTAACCTTAGTTGATATCCGTGATGACATTGGATGATCTTTGGAAGTAGTGGGCAAATTACAATGATTATTTTCGAATCTGTTACGCTCAAACACTGAAGTCATTTTGCTTGTTACACCTGCACCAGAAGGGAGATTGATTGACATGCGGAGTGACCTTACAGTTGGTCTCTTCTCAGCCAAGTTTCCAACAGACTTAATACTTTTTGATGTTTGGTTTAATGCATTTCTGGGTTTAACAGCAGCAGCAACAGCTGCTGTTTTGCTTGTTTCACCAGCACCAGATGGAAGATTGACTGACATGTAGAGAGACCGTGCAGTAAGCCTCTTACTTTTTGAAACACTTCTGGATTGAGCAGCTGCTTTGCTTGTTTCACCAGTACTAGTCGCAAGATCGACTGACATGTGGAGTGACTGTGCAGTTAGTCTTCGATTCTCAGTTGAGACTCTAACAGACTTCTTATTGATCCCACTTCTGGGTGGTAAAGCTGTGGCAGCCTTCTTTTTATTAAGTAAATTAGAAAGCTTGGCAGCCCTAGTTTTGGTTGATAATTTCGGGGAATTTACTTTGGTTCCCTCGGCAGCCAAAGGCAAAACCTCCTGATCAGCAGTGTCCTGCAGCATCAATAGGATAAACGTTCAATGTGGCCATACCTACTGATTTACTCATCAGAATAAATAGAACAATTCAGATAACAACAAAGAAAGAAATCAAGACTTACAAGATCAGGCTTCCTCTCTTCTCCAGGGACAATATTCTTATCGATTTTAACATGATCAAACCAGTCAGAATTATCATTGCAAGGAAGAGGCAAATCCCCTGCTTCTTCCACATTGGAAATGTCTAGACCACTTTGTCCAACTTCTCCTTCGACATTGGAAATGCCTAAATCACTTTGTTGGACACCACACTTGTATTGTTTTGTATCAGCATAATCAGCAACTTGGCAATCAATGGCATCTTTATCTGGCTGTTCATTGGCAGGCACAATGTCATCCGCTTTTGACTTAACCATAACGGATGAGTCAGTGCAATTTGCTTCCTGAGTTTCTGAATCAAAAGTTCCGTTCACTTGAGCATTTCCTTCTTCAGCCAAGGTAGCTGCTTTCTCTGCAGCTTTTTTCTTGTAATGAGCCTCGAAGTAGGCTTTTTTCGCAGCAACGGAACCAGGTTTGGAATACTTTTCAGCTTCTTCAACATAGCGATTCTGTGTGAACGTGGACCATTTCTCCCAATCCAGAGTCTCTGACACAAACCTCCCAAAAGAGATAGATTCTCCAAGCACCCGCATCGGGTTTCCCTGCAATTTCAAATAAAACTTACAATTAATACTAATAACTATGGCAATTCATCAGATTCTAAACTTTACAAAAGAAAATTCTAAATTTTCGTACAACTACATCAATTGGAAGGAGAAAAGAAAAAAAAAAAGTGCTCATAACAGAACAATTTCAATAACATTAAATACCAGCGACATTGAAACCCATGTCCTATCATCAACAAGAACAACGTGAGGGGAGACCAGAGAAAAATCCCGAAATTCAGCCAAGGAAGCCATGACGAAGACAAAATAATCATAACAAGTACCCAAAGGAAACCATAACGAAGATATAAGAAGTTCACTAATAACTCTATTAAGCATATATAGCAATTTAACCTAAACGCCTTAACAGAATAGTTAAGTTTAGTTTAGTTTAGTAGAAGCACAAAGGGCCATTGTCATCGGAGAGAAATCCGAAACCGCATTGAGGGAAAAACCTAAATTCCCCCAAAAAAAAATAAAAAACAAAAACAAACCAAAACAGAAAACAGTTACACAATGTTAGAGACACTCCAACCTCTCTCGTTCTCATCGTTTCTCCCAACAACAAAATCCAAACATAGCAGATCACTATTCCCTCAGCATTCCAAAAACAGAACGAAGCGTGTCAAATTTGAGATTTCTGAGACCAAAACAGAAAAATAAAAAAAATAAAACCCTCACTTCTTGGGGTACGGTGGAATTGTCAGCGGGAGTGGAGAAGGATCGCAAGAGACAAGTTGATTCCATCGCGCAAACACACAAGAAGACTTAACAATTTCCCTTTGCGCTTTTCTCTCTCTAGGCACATTCAGGAGAGTGTGAAGTGAAGTGAAGTGCAGAATAAACGGTCCAATTCTTTATACCTAATAGCAATGCTAATTTGCATGCACAATAATCCATAATAGAGTGACGGGGGTCATTAATGAAGAGAGATATATCTCATTTTCCATTTTACATGATTGAGATTATTATTATTATTTGGTAAGGGATTTTGAGATTAATTTATATGTTCTTGATAAATGTAAAATTTACTTATACTTTCGATACATAAAAAATTAATCTTATGAATTTTTTTTTATTTGTTTGGAAGTTCTCAAATGATATTTTTTAGAGTTGAATTTGATTCTTTAAAATTTTTAAAAATTTAAAAAAATTAAACTTTAATAAAATTTTAAGTTTGTTTAATGAAACATTAAAATAAAAATGATCGTTTATTATTTATACCCATTATAATCATTTTATATTTTAAAAAACTATATATTTATTAAACATCATTCTTATGATTTCTATTTAGTCATAATTGTTTTTATATTATGTTACTAAACAATAGTACTATAACTTTTAAAGAGCAACTTTTTAGATTTGAGTTTAAAAAACGTGCGTATCTCATACCAAAACTGAAAAACACAACTAAAAGGAAAAACACATCTAAACGGAAAAATGTGATTTGAGTTTTCACTCACTCCAACCCTCTTCTTCATCGATTCTTCACGTCACCCTCTTCTTCCTCATCGTCGTTCTTCATTTGTTACAGAATCATTATCACACACCATTATATGCTCTTTGTGTTTAATGTTAATCATGTTGTTAATGTTTGTGCATCCATATTGTTAACGTTTGTGCACTTACATTGTTGAAATTTGTGCACTGTTGTTTTATAAGTGTGTGCACTGAAATTGTTCACATGATAATAT
Organism: Nissolia schottii; assembly: GCA_003254905.1. NCBI lineage: Eukaryota > Viridiplantae > Streptophyta > Magnoliopsida > Fabales > Fabaceae > Nissolia > Nissolia schottii. The sequence goes on from QANU01008245.1 coordinate 167,103, forward strand.
GTGTTTTTCACGTTATTAATGTTTGTGCACGTACATTGTTAATGTTTGTGCGTTGTTGTTTTAGAAGTTTGTGTAATGACATCGTTCTCAGGATAATGTGTTTTTAATGTTAATGTTTGTGCATCCATGTTATTAACGTTTGTGCAATTACATTGTTAAAGTTTGTCCACTATTATTTTAGAAGTGTGTGCATTAAAACTATTCATAGAATAATATGTATTTTACATGTTAATGTCTGTGCACCTACGTTGTTGAAGGTTGTGCATTGAAAGTATGTGTTTTTCACGTTTATGTTTGTGCACTCATATTGTTAATGTTTGTTTTTGTACATTGTTAAAGTTTGTGCATTGTTGTATTAGATGTTTGTGTATTGAAATTGTTCACAAGATAATAGGCATTATCAATGTCATTAATGTTTGTGTACACATGTTAATGTTTATGCACTTACGTTATTAAAATTTGTGCACTATTGTGTTAGAAGTGTGTACATTGAAATTGTTCACAAGATAATATGTATTTTTCTTATTGTTAACGTTTGTACACTTACATTGTTAATGTTTGTGCATTAAAATTGTATTTCCTTTGTAAATATTAGTGTCAATTTGGGGGTTGTGAGTGTGAAAATTGATTGAAAAATACGTGAGTGTAAAGGTTATGAGTGTAAATGGCAGTTGAAAAATACATGGGTGAATGCAAATTCCGTTATGCTGTAGATGAGTGTACATGTATTACTACAAGTAAAAAAAAAAAATATGACAAAAATGCAAGTTACATTGCTTGATTGACCAATCATAACAAAGCAAAATTGATACTTCTATTTCTTTCGTTAGCCCGTCGTTACATAGAAAGTTAACAAGTATCTATATTCACACTTTTTTTGCTCTTAAAAATGAAAGAGAAAAGAAGAAAAGCTCTCTCCTAAACCACTTTAGGAAGACCACAACAAAACCGAAAAATAAAATAAAAATTCATTGAACATGGATATCCAGGATGTTTGAGTAGCTAGCAGCCTTAGGAATGGTAATGTAGAGAACCCCATCTCTGACCTCTGCCTTAATCTTCTCAAACTGCACATTCTCTGGCAAAGCAATCCTGCTGCTATACCTACCATAGCTCTTAGCAGACCACTCCTCCTCCTCTTCTTCCTCCTCACCATTCCCTTCTTCTTTTCCATTTCTTTGCGCAATGTTGTTCTTGTTCCTGGGTGCCTTCTCAGCCTTAACCACCAGCATCTTCTCCTCCACCCACACCTTCACATCTTCCTTGCTCATCCCGGGCATGTCGAACCTCATCTTGTACTCGCCCTCTCCCTCTTTGATCTCCCATGGTGTTCTTCCCCTCTGGCGGTATCTGCCGACTCCTTCGCCTGGGAGGGGGGATGAAGGCCACTCCATGGTGCTCATGGCAAAAGGGTCCTCCATCATCCTCTCCATTGTCTCCATCATCTCCTGCACTGTCCTTGCCGTAGGGAACCTGTCCCACAACCCTGCTCGCAAAGTAGAATACACACAAACATGCATGGTTGCGGTTGTGAATTTCATATTAGTTGTATGAAATAGAAACTCGTGTGTGATCTGATCAAATTAAATATGCTACAGGCCACATAATAAATAATATTCAGTAAAAAATGATAAATCAAAAATCTCACTCTTAGATCACACAAAAATTCCTCTACAGAAAACATTCTGCCCCTAAAACGTTTGAGACATGACAAAAAGTCACTAACATATACATAACACACCCCCCAAAAGAGAAATCAGCTAGCCTAAGTTACCTATGGGTGATGTAGGGGCAACTCTCTTTTTGGGCAGGGGCTGGTGGTGCTTGTTGTGTCTTGGCACGTGGTCAAGTTTTTCTCTTGCATCCCCTGCCGTGGCCATGACGGGCTTCTTCAAGCTCAACAACTGTGGGGAATGGATTGGTCCTCTTGAGGGACAAAAATACCTGGGAAGGCTGAGAGCAAAATTAGAGGACAAAGCTTGTGCCATTTCTGTTGATAACCAACAAATTAGAAGGAATCGGTTGTTGTTGCCAATGTTGATGAGGTGGAGATGTGAATGTGTGTGATAAGGGTTCGGTGAGATATATAGGAAAAAATTCTGGAAATGAGTGATGGAGGAGTCTGGAAAGCACGACATGGGACATGACATGGGCTCTTCCACTTTCTAGAAATTTCTCCACAACCAGACATCCAAACTGGGATCAGTTTTCAGGTCCATCTCAACCAAAACAATCCTGGATAAGCTTTTGACCACGTTTCTGCTAAATGAGATTTAGAGGCATGACCTCCACGTGACTCACATCTTAATCTTTTGGTTAGATTTCATACAAAATTTATCGTTATTAGTTTGGCTTCTTAGTTATTATATTTTTTTAATCACAAATAATAAAGTTAGTCAGACTCACGATGTACATTTCAAAAGAATTAAACGCAATTCCTTAAATTTATTCTTCAACACATGATTGACAAAAATATTATTTGAACTACTAGTTCTCGATAATTCAATCTTTGTTAATTTATGTAGAAAAGAATTAAATTGATAGATAAGTTAAATGTATTGACACCAAACTCAACAACTGTTTTTCTTTTTTCACCTGTATATAGCTTTACTCCTATCTATTTGGCAGTTAGGGTCTTCGATACCAAAAAAAGTTCGTTATGCTGATAGAGGACATGTACCCAAACAAATAAAAACGATAAATTAATAAATCTTCTTGCATTGCATAAACCATTGGTATAACATATATTTTCTGTCAAAATACCACTGTTTGGTCTGGGTGATAACAAATGGTATCTTTGAGTAAGTTAAAGAATTTCTGTCAAATAAATGATTGCATATTACAACCCGTAATTTGTACAACAGTTCCGGGGAATCTCTTGAATAATGATTCCATTACATTGTCATCATACACGTTCTCTGTTCCAAAGCATCGTGGATATAGAACATACATTTGTGATCAGAAACATAAAGGTGATCTTTCACCCTGAAGAAATTAAAATTATGTTTATGGCTACAGAAACCCGGGGAGTAGCATTGTTCTGCACAGCAACTTTCCCATTCAACAATCCACAAACAGCATGAATCTTTTCGATCACTTACGGTGGCCACCGGCTACTCATAACAATTCAAGCAAATCGTTTCCAGCTATAGATTCATCGTTTAACCCTGGCATTAGCACAAAAATAGTCTAAACCATCACAAACTTTGAGAATTACCTGACATTTAATAGAATTGAATGATGTTCACAGAAATAGAATCAGAGATGCCACAACAAATGAGGCATCCAAAAGATGAAGAAAGAAGTAGATAAATAGAATAAAAGAGATTAAATTTCCCTTTGACAGACACAGTTGAAAGAAGTTGTATAGGCATTAGACATAAAACTTACTTAGCTTTGCCTTTGGTATCCTCGTCTGACTCCTCAGTTGCGGTAGAGCCTAACGCCATTATCTTTCCAAAGGACTCCGTTGCATCTCCAAAAAAGTCTTTTACTTTATCAACCACGGTTTTTAGCTTGTCTGGTGTTGGAAGCTTCAATTTGGATATGTAAACACACCAATATTAGTGGAAAAGCATCAAAGTTCAAACAATTTTCTTCTTTAATTTTTTGGGTCAATATCCTAACCTATTTTCTCACAGCATTCAGTCAGATATAAAATCATCTGTGTCTCTCTACCTATTAGCCTAAGATTTTAAGAGAGACAATTCATGATATGTAATCAGAACCCCCATGACTAAGGCATCTAGTATTCAAATCTTATTACTCCCATTGTTTTAATTAAAAAGTTAAGTTTCAGCACAAGGTTCAATGAACATGTGTATTGTCCATGTTCCAAGCCCAAAAGGGTCTTGCATACAAGAATGGGTTAGATATAAATTCATTCATGTGCTTCTACCAAAGAGTTTAAGCTTTTGTAAGAAATAATGTATGAACCATGACACATACATTTTATAATGTAGACCATCATCAATTTACATACAAGCTTCCAAATTCTAAACCTAAATAATTAGGTGATAATGATAGTCGCCAATCCGTGCAAATCCATCAATATAAACAACCAGGATTCTTCCTTGCCGTCATTGTACAAGATATCATACTTCATGCTAGAAGGTTGTAACTTCAGTTTAAAACTTTAAATTACTCTTTTTGAGAAATAATAATAAATTAAATAAAATCTCAAGTATGTTTACCTCAATAACATCTGATGTAGAAAGTGCAGCTCTCATATTGCCATTCTCCTGATATTCATCACATTCAGAAGTTAGATAAACAAGCAGGATTACATTTCCAACTCAGGAAGGTTGAAAACTGGTTTTAAAATATTTTTTGAGGTGTATAGGAAAACCAAGTATAAGAGCATTACAACAAGTTTGTAGCCGTATCTGAAATCGGTAGCAGACTGCAGTACGCGATACTGCTTGAATGCACTTTTCTGTATCTCCTTCTCGTCCTATTTGAATTCAAGCAAATCAATCAGTAACAAAGACTACCAACAAAGCACAGTCCAATACATGTTTATCACAAAAGATCCTTAATAGTTCAAGGATGCGCCGCCACACAAATCAATTTTAAAAGGACAATTCTAATTCCAAAAAGGTAGTACACATTCTACTTAGAAAAAAAAAAACCAATAAAAGAAAGATTAATCAGACAATCAAGGCTTCAGATTTCTATAACAATCCACTTATTCCATTGTCATGTCAGTTGCCTTCACCCTTAGTTGAGTTAGAAAGATAACTCAGCATCATGTACGAGGGAGGCTTCATGCTGACTCATCTAACTAATTCCACTAACATCTAACTAACTTAACTAACTCATAATAGTTAGAGACACAACATATAACCAGCCGAGACAGAATAACATGAGCTTCAATGCATTTAATTCCGCAAAGTTTCCATTTTCCACTGCAATATACTGCAAAACTAACACATACCAAACCGCATAAAAAATAAAAAAAATAGGAAAGAGACTCACTTTGTAGATAACTGCTGCAAGATTCCTATCAAGTGTATCTTTATATATATACTTGCCAAGAAAATTATCCTTAGCAGCAACCATGATTTTGGCCGTGGTGCCGCCAGATACGATACTGAGAGGGTACCAAAGGTACACCTGTGCGAACAACAAGAAGGAGCTAATTTCGTGTTAATATCAAGCAATAACAAATAAAGCGTATTTATTTTAGCTTAATTAATTTAATTGAGTTATAATAAGATGAATGATTTATTACGTTGGCCATGCGAATGAAGACAACGAATTTGGGGTTTCCATCGTCCTCGATTTTGGGCAAGGGAGGAGGAGGGGGCCGCTGATACTGGCGAGCCATCATACCCTTTTTGCCCTTTGCTTCCACGACCAACAAGCGGTGGTGCCGCTGCGGCGGCTTGGGGTGGCTGGTCCGGGAAGAGAAGAGGGAGTGCCTGATGAGGGACGGCGCGTCGTCGTGGAGCCTCGAAGCAGCAGAAGAAGCAGACGGCGGAAGCCGAAGGAGCGCGTGAAGTGACATACCCACTTCCATTTCTGTGATGGTGGATAGGATTAGGAGCGCATGTTATGTGCTGCTGCCTTTTCCTAAATAATAACACAACAATGAGCTTCCTTATCCGGTCTCTCTTTTTTTTTTAAATTGGAAATTAAATAATTAACAAGAGTTATCTAATGAATACGTACATACGCAAGTGAATAATTCTGCTAGTAATGTGGAAAGGAATTGAGAGCCATACACGTGGTACACTGAAGGGCGCAGGAATTCATGACATTCTGGCCAATCGCTAGTTTGTTAATTTTTGTTCTGCTTAACAAGAATAAGAAATCGTCGTCCTTAAATCCTTTAAATTCGAATAAAAAAGAAATAATTGTTATAAAAGTAATGAAATACAGTGTTGAAAAAAAAGTAATAAAGGACACACGAAAAAAAAATAGAGAATGATATTATTTTTATCTTTAGAAGTGATATATTAAACACCTAAAATATTATTTATAAGTTAAGAGTGAGTGATATATAAATATATCAAATTTTAAGTCATCTCGCTGATTAATAACATCCATCTAATCATATTTTGATGACACTTAATTTAGGATATTCATTAGGATATGCGTCATTAAAATCTTACTAAAAAAAACTCATTGAAAAAAACTCTTAGAAAAGGGGGAAAAAATACAATATCCTCGATGCAAATTGTCTCATTAAAAACCTTATCAAGGAAAGATTTAATAGGATAAAAACTCTAAGTAAGGGAAAAAAAGAGTGTAGTATTTCCCCCCTCTTAGTATCATCGTTTCAGGTCTTGAAGTCGATGCATTCCAATCTTGTATATCAACTTCTCAAATGTTGAAGTAGGTAGAGCTTTGGTGAATAAATATGCTAAATTATCACTCAAACGAATTTGCTGAACATTTATATCACCAATCTGTTGAAGGTCATGTGTGTAAAAGAGCTTTGGTGAAATATGCTTTGTTTTGTCCCTTTTAATATATCATTCTTTCAGCTGACTTATGCAAGTCGTGTGTACATAATTGTTGTCATATTCTTTTATAAGGGCAAGCCACACATTTCTTGAATGTGATGTGTGATCGATCTAAGGTAAATGCATTCTCAACTTGCTTCATGAATTGTCAATATCTCTCCATGACTTGATGAAGCAGTAACTATAGTTTGTTTTATTGAGGGTCATGATATAGTTGTACCTCCACTGGTGAACAAATATCCTATTTTGGATTTGCCTTTATATGGATCAGATACAAAACCTACATCTACACATCCAATTAGTTGAGGAGTAGATTCATTCGAATAAAACAAACCTCTATCAATGGATCCTCGTAAGTAATGCAATACATGCTTAACACTACTCAAGTGTCTGTGTTAGACAAGAACTAAATCTTGCTAATAAGCCTACTTTGGTACCATTGCAGTCAGAATTATAACTAACTATAAAAAATCTATGGACTCGGATAGAGTATGATTATTATTAGCTATCGAGGCCTAGGTGTTTGGGCAGTGCATTGAACTAACTATCAAGAATCTATGGACTGGGATAGAGTATTCCAACTAATGAGGGCTAGGCACTTGGGTAGTGTGTTATAAGCTAGACTATAATGCTAAGAATCTGTCTGTATAGATATCTCCCCCTGGTTTAATGATTACGTTTCAAAAAAAAGATTATGTTTTATTATTAAGTATTAATCTAAATGTTTTAAAGTATCACACACACATATTATGCAATGCATTGTATGTGTCATATTTATGAACAGTCCCATGTGGTTGAAACCTGCTCATTGAGATGATGGCTCATGCCTGCATCTATTTGTTTTTAGTTACAAACCTCAACGAGGATACAATTCATCTCCTTTAGTAGTCAATAGTATTACTGTGGTGGCTTCATGTTACCATGAAGTTCTCCTTAGTTATATTTCAATTGTTTAGTTATCTTTATGTCAGTCAGTAGAATGTTCTAGTGAACTATATAAATGTTTTCAATCATTTATATGTCGTATTTTATTTATGATTTTATGTAAAGATTTTATGAGACATGTAGTTAGTTCATTTATGAAGTTTAGTTTATTTTAAAGGCTTTTGTAAAATTTGTTTGTAAAACTTTGCGTGTTTTCATGATTAACACGCTAAGAGGCTTTTGTAAGGAAACTAGTCCCTTATGTGTCGGTGTCAAGTTTTTGATTTATTGGCGGACTAATAAGATATCTAAATGTAATTGAATTCACCATAGGAGAATTTGTCTCCATATAGTCAATGTCAGGTTTTTGTGAAAATCTATGTGCTATAAGTTGTGCTTTATATCTCTCTGTTTCATTTTTCTCATTTCGTTTTTGCATGAAAACCCACTTGTAACCCCCCACTGACTTTACACATTCAAGTGTTTTGACTATAGGTCCAAATACTTTACGTTTTCCAAGTGAAGTTAATTGAGCTTGAATTGCGTCTTTTCATTTTGGCCAATCATTCCCCTGTCTACATTCTTCGACAGACTTTGGTTCAAGATCCTCATCTTGTTTTATTATTTCAATAGCAATATTATATGCAAAAATATTGTCGACAACAATATTTTTTTGATTCCATATTTTCCCCATAGCCACATAACTTATTGAGATCTCTTCATTTTCTTCATTTTCAGGTACCTGAACTTCTTCAGGGGTTTCATAAGTAGTTATGTCCTGGAGCTCTTTTTGAGCACTCACCTCCATATTGTGGCAATTTTGATTAACCACCCCTTTCCTTTTTCTAGGATTTTTATTTTTATAATCGGTTGGTCTACCATACTTCAAGCATGGCTTACTTTCATTTGCACTCACTAGTTGTCCTTCTAGGACATTAATTTAAAGTGGAGCATTTCTAGTTGGTATATTAGATTTTGTAATTCTCATTGGGTCAGTAAATGAATATAGCAGTTGATTTGCAATATTTTGCAAATAAACTATCTTTTGTACTTCTAGTTCACATTGCCTTGTTTAAGGTTCTAAATAAGATAAGGACAATGTATTCCATGTTATTTCATTTTTCAACTGCTTATTTTAATGTCAAGAAAATTGTTTCATCAAAATGGCAATCAGAAAACTTTGCCATAAACAGATCTCCATTCATTGGTTTGAGATATTTTATGATAGAAGGGGATTCATAACCAACATAAATTACCAAACTTCTTTGAGGTCTCATCTTTGTGTGTTGTGATGGAGAAATTGGAACATAAACTGCACATCTAAAAATTCTAAGATGGAAAATATTTGGCTCCCGACCAAAAGCCATCTGCAATAGGGAGAATTTATGATAACTTAATGGCCTGATGCGTACAAGTGTTGTTGCATGTAGTATAACATGTCCCTATGCTGAAATAGGAATTTTTGTTCTCATAAGAATTGACCTAGTTATTAATTGGAGACATTTAATAAATAATTCTGCTAGGCCATTTTGTGTATGAACATGAGCAACAAGCTCTTCAACTATTATTTTAGTTGACATACAATAATCATTAAAAGCTTGAGATCTAATTAAACTCACCAACATTATCAAGACGAGTTGTCTTAATGACATAATATGGAAATTGTGCTCTTGATTTTATTATTTGAGCAAGTAACCTCACAAATGCCATGTTGCGAGTTGACAATAAACACACATGTGACCATCTTGTTAATGCATCTATTAAAATCATATAATATCTAAATGGTTAACATGGTGGGTGAATGAGCCCACATAGATCACCCTGAATACATTCCAAAAATACAAGGGATTGAATTCCAACCTTAACTGGTGATGGTCTCACAATTAGTTTTTTGGCCTAAAACGACAGTTTGAAAAATAAGAGTATGCCGTACCCAAAACATACCATTTAAAAATAAAATTGGTTACATACCAACCATACCAATGCATATCTATGGCGTACCTATACCCGATACGTATTCACAGCATATCCGTACTCGGTATCTACCAATACGGGTACTCCACAAAAAATGGAGTACCCATGCAACACAGCCCTAATACCAAGATATTGCAGAATCAGTGATGCACTATATCGTTTCTTGCCCTCTTAGTGTTCAAGTATGGAACTTCCTGGACTCATTAGGTGGCAGTAGGATGCCAGAAAATCCCCCTTTCTGACAATGGGGGAGACTCCGGTCAGCAGGCTTTTGACCATGCTTCCCTAGTAGGTTTATGCTCTACGTAGCATTGTTGGGAAATCCTTTCTCTTTTTTGTTATCCGTCTAAACCTTTCTTCTTGTAATGATTCGTAATATCTTTGTCAAAAATTCAAATCGCATAAAAATATATATCTACGTGAATCGTACTTCATGTCTTTGTAATCACAAAGATTTGAATCAACTAATGGCCCACCAACCACAGCAGTGCGAACTAATGGGTAGAAATAGGTCAATTTCTTGCTTGTGTGAGAAACCATTATATATATATATATATATATATATATATATATATATATATAGAAACGTAAAAACCTAAAAGAAATTGACCTTAAGTAATACCATTGTTAATTTCGTATAGTAGTTACTGATTAGTATGAATTCATAGAAAATCTTAAAAGAGACGCATTGTGTCTCTAAAATATGAAAGAAAAACCGATTAAACTTACTCTCAACTAATAAAAAATAGTAAGTCGTGTGTTTTTATACAAATGCCTCAAAATATGTTTCGATTAGAACTAAAATTATGTAATTTATTATATGTTTAGATCAAAATAAAATAAAAGACATATAATACTTATGATATCTTTAGTAAAAATATAATATATATTGGTTGATTGTATTGTGTGCGTGTTGGTTATTGATTTATTTATTTCATGTAATCAAAGGTAACACGCAATATCCGTTCTCATTTCATAATAAGAAATTCGCAGTAAACTGGTCAATTCTATTCCAGTACTCAACATTAATAGTGCAATATATATCGAAAAGGAACTTACAAGAAACTTACAATCAGGGAAAAGGACAATTATGTACTCATAATCTGGGTCGCACCTTAATCAGGTTTGTATGACGTAAAATTTCTACAATTCATAAGCACAATCACGTAAACTAATCCCATAATCAAATAGAAACGCAATAAAGGGGAAAAGAAAAGAAAAGAAAAGAAAAGGGAAAAAAGCATGAAGTGCACACCGCCTCATATATTAGTAGGGTTAGAGTTGATACACCTTAAAATCGCACCCACTCCTCCCACATTTCCTTTACAGAGAAAATCAATTTTATACTCTACCTAGCATGCATTGATCAATATTCTTATAAAAGAAAAGAAAAGAAAAGAAAAATTAAAGGTAACCCCGTGGATGCATCTAATCTATATATTGATAGATATTGATGCATGCTGCACACATACTACAAGTGCCACACCACACAACAAATTAAATTAATCAAGCAAAGAGCTGCTTCAACAAACAAAAGCATAATAATCATGAAGTTAGAAGTGGAATTAACCTCCAAAGAAATCATCAAACCCTCTTCTCCAACCCCAGACCACCTTCGACGCTACCAACTCTCTTTCCTCGATCTGGTCTCTCCCGCCGTGTACAACCCCACTGTCCTCTTCTACTCTCTTGATGATGATGACGATGACGTCACCGCACAATCCATTTCCAACCACCTCAAGAAATCCCTCTCACAAGTCCTAACCCACTTCTACCCTCTCGCTGGGCGGCTAACGATCGCTGCCACCGGCGGCGAGAGTTTCATAGATTGCAACGACGAGGGGGTTCCTTACACAGAAGCAAGAGTAGTGAATTGCGAGCTGATTGATGTCATTCGTAATCCTGTCCCTAGTGAACTCAACAAACTTGTTCCGTTTCAGTTAGATGACGTCACCGGCATCACGTTTGGGGTTCAGCTCAACGTTTTCGAACGTGGCGGCGTTGCAATCGGCGCCTGCTTGTCTCACCAGATCGCCGACGGCCTCTCGTTCTTCAAGTTCCTTCATTGTTGGGCTGCCGTTGCCGCTGGACAAGATGTGACGCCGAATCCGCAATTCGTTTCCGCGAAGCTCTTCCCGCCAAAAAACACGCGTGGGTTCGATCCGAGGAGCGGCATCGAGAAGGAGAACATTGTGTGCAAGTTGTTTGTTTTTAATGCCGGTGTTGTTGAAACTCTGAGGGAAAGGTATGCAAACTACCATATGAGAATTGTTATTTGCACAAGTATCCATCATCTTTATAAAGTGTGGAACTCGTTAAAATCTTATATAATAGTGAATATATATATATATATGTGTGTGTGTCAATTTCGTGTTTGACACATGAATAAGTACAAATAGCACATAATTTTAAAGTAAGGTGCTGTATTTTTAATATTTTCATTTTACCAAATTAAAATTGATTTTTCACATGACAAAAGGTTTTGGTGTACACCTATTTTATTGTCACAGTAGTGCCTTTACTGTGCATTATACAAATTTTTTAATTTCTGTATCTTCTCTTCATCATCTCCTTCACATACACTACTCATTCTGCATTTCCTTTTTTTTGTTATCTCATATTCTTTTTCTCCTCCCCACTTCTCCTCCTCCGTCCTTTGCGGTTATCACACGCTCATATTTTTTTTTGTGGTTCTTCTCCATTCCTTATGTTTAATTGGGTGAGAAACTGTTATTTGAGTGAAAATCATTATAAGAGAATGTAAAGTGTGAGCAAGAAAGTGGAAGTGAGATAGCATCAACAATTTTAATGGGAGTGCGGTGCACTCATTGTGTATGTGTAAGCATGGAGAGAGAGTATAAAAAATAATTGATAGCCCGACTCTATATAATTTGTATCAGCGGCAATACGGTGATAGTATGGTTGCAACCAATTTGGTGTATTTGTAGCAACACTCTTCACATAAATGCTCCTAACAACCCTAAAAATTAATGGAAACTTTTCACTTCAACCAGAATCGATTTTGAATGGTTAAATCGATTTTAGTAATTAGTTGAACCAAAAACCAAACAAATTGTTAAAATAGCAAAATGTTGATGCTTTGAAATCGATCGTGACAAGTACAAACACGGACGGAACCAAATAATATTTCTCGTGTATAAAGTTCTTTACAATTTTTTTGAAAAATTTAAAATAGAAATTCTCAAGTTGTGTTTATAAATTACTTTCGGTATATCCATACATGTGGTACTTATATATATAGGTACGCAAAGGAGGAAGGGATGGAAAGCGAGAAGAAACCTAGCCGGGTGGAGGCCTTGTCTGCCTTCATATGGGGGCGTTATGTGGCGGTGACAAGAGAGGTATCGGGTCCGCAGAGGATGCATGCTGTGATTCACGCGGTGAATCTGCGTCCAAGGATGGAACCGCCACTGCCTCTTGATTCTTTTGGAAACTATTACCGCTTCACTTTTACACTTCCATCCCTCAGCAATGAAGAACAGTGCCATGGACTGGTGAAGCAGGTTACCTAATTAAGTTGTAGTTTTCTTTTCTTATCATGAATCTTAGTAAGTTAGTATATATAGTAATAGAATTGGTCCCACAACAGGACGAAAAGAAAAAACATAGAATTGGTCTTTCACTATTAATAAATACAAGTTGAGTAAGTCTCTCCTTAATAAATCTTTCAAAAATGTGAATGAAAGACTTCTTTTAAATGGTCATGGAAACGCACTTTGATTAATTAATTAATTCAGATAAGGCACGTATTTGGTTCCGCATGAGACACGATTTTTTTTTTTGTTTTACAGGTAAGGGACCAGATAAAGAAGATTGACAAGGATTACGTGAGGAAAGTCCAAGAGGGAAATGAGCATTTGGATTTCCTTAAAGATAGTTCCAATAGAGTGCTTGTGAAGGGGGAACTTGTGTCGTTTAACTTCACTAGTTTGTGTAGGTTTCCTTTGTATGATGCTGATTTTGGTTGGGGAAAACCAACATGGGTAGGTTCACCAGCTTTAACATTCAATAATCTGGTTGTGTTTTGTGACACCAAGACCGGTGATGGCATAGAGGCCTATGTTAGCTTGAAGGTGGAAGACATGGCAAAGCTCGAAGCAGATGAGGAATTGCTTGCCTGTGTGAACAAGGCATACTGAACTCCTTGATCTCTTGTTGCATACAATGCAATTCATTAGTGTATAAGTGTGTGTATGAATTTGTAAAAGTTTGCCTCTAGTATTCATGAAATAGTTTGTAGAGTGTAAAAATTTATGTGTGGTTTTTAAAATAGTTTTTATTTATTGTCTCAAATGTTTTTGTATGTTATTTTAAAAGTGTGTGTATGTAAGAGTAAAAGTTTGTGTATTTTTTTTTTCCAAAGTTTATAAATTAATAAATGACTTTCTTTTTTTAATATTACAGTAAGAATATAATAATCATTAAATAAAATTACATTTTCTTTCCACCCATTTTTCTCATCTTCCTTCAAGTTGCTACAAATAAAGGAAACGAGAAAACTTTGAAGAATAATGGTTGTATTTTTATATCAATGATGGACACCTTAGGAAACATGATGTGAGTGAGTGAGAAATAGAATAAAAAAGATATGAAAAAAATGTGTTGAAAATATTAAGTTTATCCCCTAATTAATAAGATTTCTCTTTTTACAAAAGGGAAAAGGATAAACGGTGAATGTATATAGCCACAAAATTATCTATTGCCGTCATTATCTATTCTCGCGAACAATTAAGAGTTTGTGTTGTCAATGTGAGTCTATTTATAGAAGATAGACTTAAAGTGAGTGAAAATTTCACACTTTTGACACAACAATTGAAAAAATGGCAATAAGTTTTGACTACAGATATCGAAGTGCACTGATTCAAGTCTTCAATTAAAGGTAAGAGATAGATCTACGACTTTGTAGTTGAAGCTAAATTGAGATTAAACCTTCATTATGGTGAAAAATCTGTGACATAGTCAGTGTTAAAAAATCCTCAGGAAACCCTTGATCAAATTTTTTTGAATTTAAATTCAAATTTGTATTTTATGATCAAAATCTTCTCTTCAAATCTCTTATTCAAAATTTGTATTTTATCTAATATCCTTCAAATCTTCATTGATCCTCTTGGCAATTTATTTTTCTGCAATTAAAATAGAAAATTAAAAAGGAACAAAAAATCTACAAATTGATTTCTAAGATTAAAAATGGTGCCTTAAATTGCTTTTTTTCTCAATTTCTCATAAAAGATGATAATGTGCAAAACATATTAATTAATCATTAAAATCACACATTTTTAGAATGCAATGTTCAATTATAGAATAATAAAATATGGTACAAACTCCACCTATCCCAGCCCGTGACGTTCGGTGTCATGTATCATGAATTATGTAGATTAGGGCAAGATCGTAAAACCCGGATATTTCAGGAACAACTAAATTGTATTGCTCGGATTCGTCTATCTAGATATCTCCCAAATTATTATTGGTTTTAAATATTTTTATTAAAGCTTTATTATTATTGTTGTTGTTGTGATATTTTTTCATGTATAGTATTATTATGTATTGCATATGTATGCCCATGTTTTGAAACGTCTTGTGGGTGTCGTGGGTGATTGCTCGCTCATTGGGGCTCTCCCCAAAATTCTCACCCCTCAACCTCCCTCTACAATTGCAGGTTAGGATATAAAAGCAGTAATGTATGGAGATCATGGTCAGTTGTCACGATGTTAGGATTCATGAGTCAGCAGTCACCTTGAGGTGAAGCTATCCATAAGATATGTTATATTTGTTTATTTTATTTTATAATCGGGTTAGTGCCTAGAGTGCTCTAGTTGTATACAAGCAGGATCTTCAGACCAATCACATATTTTACATGTATATTTGTATTTATCGTAAAGAGTTTATGTTTATTCAGAAAAAAGAAAGTTTTTATTTATTTTTAATTGAAGTTAAAATGCAAGTTTTTATGAAAACCGTTCCTAAGAGGCTTTCGTAAGGGGACCTAGTCCCTTGTGTGTCGGTAACAATTTTTAGGTCGTTACAGTTGGTATCAAGTAAAAGGTTGTAACCCGATCCTTGGGAACTCTTGCATGTGAATAGTGGTGAATCGTGACTCTCCACCCTGGGGCTTATTTGAGGAAAAGGGCTACCCAATGGTGGAGCCTCCCCGACGCGGTCTGAGGAAAGGGCTACCTCGAGGTGGAGCTGCCCAATGAGTGTCCTGATAGATACTCGTTGTTACCACACTGAGGAAAGGGCTACCCAAGAGGGGGGTGGAGCCACCCAGACGTGACAGTTGGTATGGGAGCCAGGTTTTCTTGTGTCTATTGGAGCAAGTGTCCTTAAGTAAGATTACGATTGTGTGAATGGAAGGGCCTCCATTTATACAAGGCATGATGTTATAAGCAATATAATTAGGAAGTAAACATGATTAAATTTTGTATTCATAATTGACATTGAATAATGTTAACTTCAAAATAAAATAAATGAAAAAAATATTATAAAATATACCTTGATGCATGACACTTAGTTATGTCATACTTTATTCTGTACATGTATTACTTTATAGTTTGATAAAACATAGCTCAATTATGATAAATATATAAAATTAGCTTAGTAAACTCAATAAATATTGTCTAACACACACAAAGTCAACTACGTATCTAAAATGTTACCAAATCTATACATCTTGAGGTAAACTCGTAAACTCGCTAGTAAAATCGAGAGTTTACTTAAATTTGTACGAGTTTACCAAAAAAGAGTTTACATGAGTGTTAACTCATTTTGTGTAGTGAAATCGTAAACTCGTAAGAATTTACGAGTTAACTCAAGAGTTTAATAACCATGTATGTGACAGTCTATAAATTTATACAATGTATTTTTTATACTATACTATCAGATCTTATACTATCATGTGTAATATTATCACATTTTATCCTATACAATGTATCAAATGAGACCTTAATGTCAAACCCTTAATCTTTCTTAATTTTTCATTTTTTTCCAATTTTTTTATTTGTGGTTCCTGAAAATGTTATTTAATTACAAGTAAATTTAATAACCAATCCAAACCAAGCCATTTTTTGTCAGTTGATTTTGTTAAAGTTTGTTTGTAAAAGAAACAAGTGAAACCGAACCAAATTGTTGGATGCAAATGCATTTTCTCTTTAAAATCGAACCAAATTGACTCGATTCTAGATTAAATTAATTCAAAAGAAAAATTTTATCACCAAATTAATATTAAAATAAAAATTTAAAATTAAATTAATTAGAGACACCTAGATAAAACATGTTGATGTTTTTATTGTTTTTAATACGTATTTATTTTTTTGAGTTCTTCAACCAGTGCCTTTCGAACCTAGGTTAGAAAACTCAATTAATTATCTACTCAATAATTTGTAAACTACTGTCCACAAACAAAAGTCAAAACCAACCACTGCCCTCTGCAAAGCCAGCAAGTAATCAAAATAGACGACTAGTCGGTTCAACCTTTACACTGCATTGTCTGCCCCCAAAAAGTTCTAATTAATACCAACTAAAGTTGGTGTTAGAAAAGCTTTGTCCCTTTCTTGCTTCTAATTTTCTCCCGAAGAGGTTTTGCCCCCCACGGTTTGTCTGGCAGTTCCTTAGTTATCTTCCCCTTTTGTTCAGCCTTCATTATTAGGATTTAAGTAATATCCTATTTTAAAATTATATCAAGGCCTACGTTACTCTTTTAAGAATTTTTGTTACCAAATTAGTCTTTCAATAATAAAAAATATCACCATATTAATCTATATTTTTTGAAAATTAACAAAATGACTAATACGTGACCTTTTTAATCACCAACTAATTTGATGATAAAAACTTGTGCAAGACAAATATAGTGATATAGCCATGGAGTACCATGATAGAGTTTTACCCCAGGTACCTCGGTCTTTAGAGAAATGTTACACTGGAAATTCATTTATAAAACAACCCTGGTACAGAAGTACAAGTTACATGCTGGCCTTGGAGGTTGCGTTGCATATATGTATAGCACTAACCCGTTGCCTTCAATTTAATTGCTCTTCTTGGCCAAACCATCACATGCCAAAAAAAATATTATAACATTCCTTTTTTTTTATAATAAAAAAAATGGAGTCATTTGAGAAGAATACACATTCCAGTTTTTATCTTCTAACCTGCAGAGCTGCGTGCCAGTGCTTTGCCGCTAAGCACTGATTCACTGCTTGCGGTTTTCTTTGCAGCAAGCTCCTCTAAGCGTTTCCAAGTGGCTTCGCGCCCCGCGACGATTTCACCTTCCTTTGATTCTTCTTCCTCAAACTTTTGTAAGCATTCCTTGGCTAAATCAGGGTCGAGATCATTGAAAATCTTGCGCACATTCAAAGTCAAACCATGGACAGCCTGGTTCCAATGACTTCTTGCATTTCTCTCCAATGCAGGGAAGACGATGGGCAGTGTAACTTTGCGGTTTTGTTTGATTAAGCTCACAATGTGATCATTGTTCCACAAGAACAAAGCTCTTTCAGCCACCTGAGGAAACACACAAGACTCATGTTTGTAGAACTCCATTCAGGTTATGATAAAACTTGACAAATTAAACCATACAAATCATTTGTACCAAAACAAAGAGAGTAAACAACCAATTTAGTCATGACATTTTCATTTTGACATCAATTTAGTTCTAACATTTTCACTTTGACATCAATTTAGTCCTCAAAAAAACAAAATTGACATCAATTTAGTCCTACCTAACAATTTAAAATTGACATCAATTTAGCTCAACCGTTATGTGAACAAAATTAGTGAAATTTGATAGTCAGTATAAATTGATCAAATTTTGAAATGTTAGAACTAAATTTATGTCAAAAACTATTTCAATATTTCATGACCAAATTGATGTCAATAGGAAAATATTGTAACAAAATAGATTATTTATTCGAAGAAAAACTAGACAAATCATTATTCAGTTTCGTTGGCCCAAATCAAGCATGTTCACATCACATTTAGAAGGGAATGCATTCATGTCATCAATTATAAGCTTTCATGAGCAATGGATACATCATGCTGTGCACTCATCTAGAATCCACTAACTCTTGCAAAGATATCTTGGCAATTCAAGAAAGCATAGTTCTACCCCCAAAAGGTAACAGCGACAAAGTATCCAGTCAAATATAAAATATGGTGAATAATTGGAAGCTATACAGCGGTCCCATTCATGCAAACACTTCTCAAACGAAACAAGCACCATCTAAACATTTTACACATTCTAAGTTCTCTAAAATAATGTCAGAAGACTTGGCTAATCCAATTAAAGGATGAACCACGGCTCCCAAAATTCAACCCTTTTGATGACAGTTGCCATCATCTGGGTGTTAAGCACAACATGATCTAACACGATAAGGTTCATCTAATCAAAATCTTTACATCTTGTTGACATATCCCACTGCCCACGTATCTAGCATTAAGCAATAATGAGTGTGAAAATTGTAAGACTCCAAATTTGGCATAGGAAAGTCAAATCAGAGGCATACTATTGAAAGAGGAACACTTGTAAGAGTGGGCAATTGCATGGAATTAATTACACGTGCCAACTTATTATTACTGATAGCACCTACTCACATCATGTATTCTAAATTGCCCGCGTTCTCAAAATTGTAAGTTACTAGACAAAGACCATTGTCTCTTTCACCTCTTTAGATAGAAACATCAATATTTAAAATCCAGCCACAATAAAGTAGATGATCAACAAGAACAATGTAGTCCAGCTAACTATTTATATTTTCTACTACCTCCATCCAGTATTAAGAAATGAACACAAATTAAGAAATCAATTAATTTGTACACACTCAAAGAAAACATTAAGTGTTTAGACTAAATTACCCATGAATAAGTGTTATGAAAAATTGTAATGCAATTAATACAATAATAGAGAGCTCATAATAAATAGGGATATAGTTGGAAAGACAATAATTAATATTTCCTTAATCTAATCAAATGACAACTAATTTTGGATAAAGTTTTAGGTAAAATGTGACATGTAAGATTGGACAGAGGGAGTACGAGGAAAATATTTTCTCTCATTCCAGTCTTCTAGGTGTGTCCATAATGAACATAAAGCGACAAAAAATAAGGGAAAACGCAATTTACCTCATTGAAATAAACGCACTTTACCCCCTAAGTAAAAAAAAAGTACAAATTAACCCCCAAATTTATAACACTGCAAATCCACCCTTAATGACCAAAACTACCCTCATCTGCACGAAGAAAAAATGGACAAAGATCCTCTAAAGAGAAGATATCACTTCACTTTAGAGGAGAAAGTGCGATCCTCACTTTAGAGGATCCAAATCCCAAAAGAAGGATAGGGAGGGGAAGGAGATGGGGGTAGTTTGGCCATATAAGGGTTGATTTGCACTATTATAAAACATTAGGAGGTCAATTTGCACGTTTTTAAAATTCAAGGGGTAAATTGAACATGACGTATACTTCAAGGGGGTAAAGGACAGTCACATATTTTTCATTTAGTTTTACATGACATCACATAATACTGACACAAAAATTACCTTTAAAACATAGGTTAATATTTTAAGGCAGCACACCTTCTTGAATTGTTAAGGCATGAACTCTAAGGTAGCGTTTGGTTCCTGTCATGGGACATATGAGACAGAGACAGAGACATTGGGGATAGAAACATATTTGGAGGAGGAGACAAAGACAAAAAAAAAATTCAAAATTGTCTTTATATCTCCAAAAGAAGGGACACGAGAGACATGTCTTTGCGACAACTTTTACACTTATTTCTATACCTCCAGAAAAAAGGATGCAGGAGACGCATTTCTATTGTCTCATTGTCTTCTGTCCCAGGACACTAACCAAACACTACCTAACAATAAGTGACGTGTTAGAGGTGATACTAAACTTGTCAGAGTCATCAATAAAAACCATTCTCATGCCTTCTTCTAACAGCTTAAGCTTTTCGAATACTTGGCTGCTCAACATGGTATTGAAGTTTGTTTAACCTAATGGTCAAGATCTTAATCCTTTCTATCACCTTTATCTCAATTTAAAATTTGAAAGAGGGAAGATAAGATATACTAAATAAGAAGCTATGTTCGGGCCTTCTACTAACAGCATAGGATTTACCATAGTTAAATTCATGGGGGGGGGGGTTCAAAACCTACAATAGTGAATCACATAATAGTGAAAATCACATACCTTCACTGGTATTTTTAATTTCTTAATAGCAAGATTATACACTATAATCATCCCCAGCATGTCTTGGCAGCTTTTGTGCTTTATCAAACAAAGCAGTGACAATTGAAATAAAACTAAGATCTATTATAACTTTATAAGTTGGTTGTACTCCTAAGTTATCATTGAATACATGATAATTCTTCATGTGACATCTTCTAGATGATGGCAAGTAGCCCGGAGATGAATATTCTTGCCTTTTGGAATCCAGAGACAAAGAGAATAGTGACGCCTTAGTCACAAAATCCCATTCATGATACTATGACTATTTACCATATAATTCTAAAGCCCAAATCATTAGAGTGCATATCGGCATATGGCTCAAGGAAACAGAAGCACTCAAGTTTCTTGATGTTATATTCATATTTTTCAAACCATAAATCGTATTGTGAATCTTGACCCGTTTTGTATCATGCAATTCAGAAGCATATTCATAAAAAACCTAAATAACAAAATTACACACCTAGAACATAAAGAGGGTGGACGAGAGTGCAGACAGATGGAGAAGAGAATGCAAAGAGTGCAAACTGCAAACTGCAGATTGCAGACCTCGAAAGGCATAGAAGAGACTGTTGACATTTTCTTATGGATTATAGATGTATGAGTTTAAGAGCCACTTCAATTTCATTTTTATTTTTAATTATTTACTTTGGGCTCGCGGGGGGGGGTTTGCAAAAAAACCCATGTTTAGGCCACTTGCTGCAATTCCACAGGAATCTGAGGGGGAAAAGGCCAAAAAAAAAAAACATGTTTCTGTATCAGCTGACATGGGGTTCATATCATCAATGCGGAATCATACCGATTCCCACAATTCGGTGGTGATTCATGGCCATTTCCGGTTCAATCTGTATTGCGCAACAATTAATTGAATTGAATTGTGTGATACTAACAACAGAGGTTATATTTGAAGCTATAAAACAAATAGGGTGATGCAAAAAGGCTTCTCCATTTCTTGGTAGCTAAAACTGATTCTCGAGTAGAGCAAATGCATGAAGGTACGTATTCAGTATCAAAGAGGTTTCTAATAAGAATTAATTCAAAAGTAAGGCATAATTTCCACATGAAGTTAAAAGAGGGGAAACAGTAACGGAGCTATAGAGAAGCATTGAAAAATTCATACCTGAAAATGGGGGCTATTCAAACAATGGGCAATACGGCGAAATAATGGCACCATACAACGCTGGAATTCCGGAGGTTGAGTTGCTTCCAAGACTTCTTCCAACTCACTAAGGAACATGACTTCCTTCGAGCTATTGGTTATTGGCCAGTACTTCAATAATCCCCTAATAATGGTATCAGCAAGCTTGCAATCTTTCTCCACAAATTGAGTAATGCAATAAGATAACTGCTGATGATACATTGCTAAGCACTTTGGTTTGTGCAGGGGAATCAGCACACGAACAAGAAATAACTTATGCTCTTCTTTCAATGGCAGTGCAAAACCATTAATGATGCTCCCCAAAATTTCCAGAAACTCAGCAATCCCATTATGCTTCTCGGTCTCGAAAACAAAATTGAAAAATATATTATTGATGGATTTCCTGATGAAAGGGCGATGGGCCATGAACTTCCCATAGATGCGGTGCAAGGTCATCTTCAAGTATTCACGTTCCCTAGGATCCTCAGAGTCAAACAAATCTAGCAGCCTCAAAACAAATGATTGGTCAACAAATCTCTTAGCCAACTTTGCATCCAGCTCAGGTGATGCCACGAACCTCAGAAAAAGCTCATACACGATTTGCAAATGAGGCCAACCAGGGTCCATCGAAGGCTCCTCCTCCTCCACGTCAACGCCATCGATGAGCTTGTTCTCATGCGGCTGAGGTCTAAGCGTCCTGAATATATTCGCAGATACCATCCTAACAACTTCTTGTATCACAGTTTCCGAAAACTTAGCATTGGCAGAAGTCACATAATCCACCAGCTCCACCAAGGCCTGTCTCTTGATTTCCTTTTCCTTGAGGTTCTTCGTGGGGTCAGCGAAGTCAAACACAACGCCGCACATCCTGAGCTTCTTAATGAACAAGGCAGGCTTTTCAGAATTGGGAACATCCCTGAATGCAGGCAATGGTGCTTCATAAGCACTTAAATTCCCATTGGGGTCTTCATTCGCAGCCGATGGCAACGGAATTTTATTCCCATGGTGATTTGCAGCATTCAGGGCAGGGTTATGATGATGGGGTTGCAGCACAGAGGAATTCCCGGTTTTGCTTCCCCCGGGAACAGCAAGATCACTGGTTTTGGATGATGCAACACCATGGGTTTTTCCACTTCCACTTGCACTTCCACTATGCTCAGAACCTTTTGATGACTTTCGAGGGATTTTATTAAGTATCTGCTTGAACATAATTCACATAAAAAAGAACAAGGAACAAACCCTCCCTTCTGTGTAATAATCTGAAGGAAAAAAAAAAGTCTAAAGATACCTTTAAACCCTGTTGACAACAAGACACGGTTTTGATTGTACGGGGAATCGTGTAAAAAGATTCAGTGACACAAAACACACAGACACAAATGTTGTTGTGCACTTGTTTCTGAAACGATTGATAAGCGGAACTAAGAGAGAAGAAAGAAAGAGACCAACTTGCTTATCTGGGTAGAAGAAGAAAACGCACTTCTCTGATTGTACTCATGGTGACGGTGATGGAGCAGACCCGATTCGATTGAAGAATCTGTTTGTTGAGGGAACAAGGCAGGCAGAGGGAAAAGAACTGAACCGTTGATATCAAACACTGATGATGGTGGGAAGCAAGAGATCAAGGGTCGATAATCACAGGGACACACAGCTACGAGGTTCGGAATTTTCAGAATTCGGAGTTCAAAAGTCTTTTTTCTTCTCCCTTTGTTAGTTGGGCTTGGAACGCCAGAGGAAGACGAAGAATGTTCTGCAGATTACCCTTTTCCCCCATTTTACTAATATTTCGGTTCCTACTTTAAAAATAATAATAAAATTTATGCTGATAGATAAAGAGAGTAGGAAAAACAACTATTTTTTTTGGTATTTGAATATTTTTCTATATTTGTTCATTATTTTTCATTTACACATATAATTATTATTAGGAATAACGTTAACGTAAATTTCATCATTTACTTCTCATTTCTCATTTCCCACTA
This sequence comes from Nissolia schottii, assembly GCA_003254905.1. NCBI lineage: Eukaryota > Viridiplantae > Streptophyta > Magnoliopsida > Fabales > Fabaceae > Nissolia > Nissolia schottii. Next base: position 190,823 of record QANU01008245.1, read on the forward strand.
CCTACTATTATATTTTATCATTTGTTTTCTATTTCCCACTACATACTATTACTTAATATTCATTACTTACTCTCCATTAACCACTATTGCTTAACTCATCTAAAAAAAAACAATTTAAAAACTATTACTACTCTCCACATATGTGCAACCCTAATAATAATAATAATAATAATAATAATAATAATAATAATAATAATAATAATAACAATAATAATAATATCTTTATTTAATAAAAACATTAATATCCCTTGATAGTTAATGATTACTATTAAATTGCATAAGAATTATATATTTTTTCATGTACCCATTTTTTTAAAGGTATCGATATTTTTTTAATGAATTAATGCCTAATATTGATTTTCATGTTTTATTTATTTCTAAAATAAAAATCATAAAAAAATCGTTATTAAATTGGAGTCACTTATTTGTAAAAAATATTAATACACATACCAAAGGAACCATCTTCAAATTGTTACAATTATAATTAAATCGTAACTGCTTATTATTAAAAGATTGAAGGATATTAAATTAATATTCTTGTTATTAATGTATCAAAATTATAAATTAACTCTAATATGTTGTCAGTACAAATATTTTATATATCAATTATTACCAAAAAAAAAGTACAAATATATTATCATAAATGTAACTTTGAGATAATCAAACAAGATGATGTGATAATATATAAAATTAAATAATTGAATAAAATTATTTTATATAAATAATGTATTAAAATTAAATTTAAATCCTTTCAAGAAAAATTTAAATAATAAAAAAGGATAAATAAAAATAAAATAAAATTAGTGGGAGCAAGCACTCCATACCTAATAATGTTAAACATTTTGATCGTAANATAAACACTACTCATATGGAGTATATTTGAGAGGAATATAATAGTTCAAGCAAATGTGACTAAGAAGTGGTTAAAATTCTTCACCCCTTTGATAGTACTATAGATTAATTATAGGGAACAATATCAAAAAATAAAAATAATATATGTTGGAATATCCAGAAAAAATCGTGGAAAGCACATGCAGTGCAAGCATATACGGACTATAGAGTAATCAAAAGAAGGAGAAAGAAGGAATATTATAATAGAAGAGAAGAAACATTGAAAATGTCTTGAGTACACAAACCATACACGGTTTTGTTGACCTTGGTGGTGGTGGTTGTTTGTTGACCTGGTTGTTTTATACTTCTCAAGATTCAATCAATATTCTTCTTCAGCAAGAAAAGTCAATTTGTGATTTTCGACCAATTTGTAGTCAGCAGAAGACGCAACGCAAGTGGAATGGACTCATTTTAGAGCTTGTATCCTTGGAATGGACTCATGTTATATGTGCTTATTACGGATTAAATCTGACAAAGACTTAGGCTTAATATACATGACTCAACGTTTAACCATGTCTCTCATCCTCACTCTACTTAATGGCTTGCGAGCATTATGAACGTTACGAAATCTGACATGGTCCTTATAACAAGTACGAATGTTACAGAATCCAACATAAAGCCTCATAAAACTTATGAACGTTACAGAATGATAAGCGTCTAGACTTACACTATAAAAGGGGTCTCCTGCTACCCCACAAGATACGTCTCAAACCATTACCACCTCATAATTCACTCACGTATTGACTTGGGCGTTGGAGTAGTGGCCTTTATAAATAATCATATATTATAATTTTTTAATATATTTATTTATTTGTAACTAATGACTCTGTTTTGTGACTAAATCGTTCAAGTTTACTAATTACAAGGACAAACTACAATTATGCTTAATTGATTAGGTAAATAGGTAGTAAAAATTAAAATTGAAGAGCCTTTTCAGTATAATAAAAATGTGAAAAGTAAATGCAATAGTGTATATTAGATTTACCTAATAATTTTTGTGGGCAATAATTAGATATAATTTCTTTCCTGCTAAAAAAAGGGCTAAATTATTTCATATTTGATGCATTGAGCCAAATCGTTGAGTATTTGGCCTGAATTGGACATATGTAATTAATTAGTGTAAATAATAGTATGAACCTTTACTTTAAGATTGCATATTTTCTTTTATGCTAGATGATAGTATGGACAATAAATACAAGTCAATTAGAAAGGGTTACTCGAATAATTTATATAGTTAACTAAACCACCATTCAGCCCCGTTGAGAATTGTGTAAATTCCAACGAATTCCAGAATCCTTTGGTCTGACCAAAGAGGTGCGTAACGTTTTAAATTTATTCATTTAGTGTTCAAAATTTTTAATATAGACCCGTTTAAAATTTATATTATTTACATTGAACTATATCTGACAATGAAAATCACTACTCCAAAAAACCAAAAGCAGTGCCGAGTAAAAAATCTATCATTAGACACGCATCCAGAATCGTTTTTAAAAATAAAAAATAAAAAATTAATAGACAAATACACGTCGTTAAAGTCTTACAAATTGTGCTTGACTTTGTTCTCAATATAAGCTCGAATTGAAGGTTCTCTTCCTAGAAAGTCCGATAACAATTCAATAGAATCCTTCGCTGCTCCTGGTGCCAATACCTGCAACAAATGTTTTAAACAACCACGCAAATAAATGCTAAATTTATTATAGCAAACACTCGAATCTCCTTTGGGTAGCTCAACGTGATCTTTACTCCTAATTATAAACCATGGCTGAATTTTCAAAGAAAAGCACTGATGGTTAGGATATTTTACAACAAAGAATGGCATGCAATAGCCATCAGTTACCTTCTTCCTAAATTGCATGCCGACGTGCTGGTTTAGAATATCATTGCCGAATTTTGAGGCGAATATATCAGCAGCAAAAACCTGAAACATTTTAGGCTTCAGCACATACAGGATATAACAAGAACCGACGACATGAACACAATTTTAAAAATTATGAGACATGAACAAAATATGTATAGTTAAAAATGATAATAATAATAATAATAATAATAACACAATAATAATAAGATTTATTAACCATAAAATGATTTATACAAATGCTTTATTCTTGTGTTATTTTCTTTATTCAATATCAAAAGTGGTTTAAAATTTTTAATTAAACCAAGCTATTTCCGTGTTCAAATCTTAAATGTCTGTTTTATGTTGTATCATTTCTATATTATAAATTACACCTTAATCCCCAATAATACATTTTTTAACAAAATCAGTTATGTAATTCTTACCTTTTCAAAATAATCACTATATTATAATTATTGTTAACAATATTTCCTATTAATCTAATAATAATTAAAAAAATCCAAGAAAATAAAACAAAAATATATAAATAACAATTTGTTCCCTTAATTCAATAATCGTATAACACAATCCTTTCTTCTACTTTCAAAATATACATTTTCCTCCCCTAAAACAAAATGTGCTAAACCTTGATCCATTATAATATATTTTTTTTACCAAAATCAGTTATGTAATTCTTACTTTTTCAAAATAATCACAATATTATAATCATTGTTAACAATGTTTCCTCTTAACCTAGTAATAATTTAAAAAAAATCAAGAAAATAAATAAGAAAGAAACATATATAAATAACAATTTACTCTCTTAATTCGATAATTATTTTCTTTTTCATTTTATTTTCTTGTTTTTAATTATTATTGGATTAAAAGAATAAATTGTTAAGAATAAAATAATTAATGGTGATAAATGATAATTAAAAAAAAGAATTAGATAATAGAATAAATGAAAAACATTAGAGTGAGTGTGTGTGTGTGTGTGTGAGAGAGAGTGCGTGTAAGCTTATGTCAGAGGAAGAAGGCTAGTTATTCAAACCTCACTCCATACACGGCTGTAGCAAGCCGCCTCATAACCAACAACACTAGAAGGAAAACATGAAGCTGGATTGGTTCCTTCTAACGCTGGCAAGCCTAACATCACCTGCAGAATGAAATTTACATAGAACTTTCTTTCAATTCCAATCCTTTCATCACAAACACTGAACCTCAAATCGTAACGAACATTAAATTCATTTACCTTGGCATGAAGATGCTTGAATAACTCTAGAATGTCTATGTTATCGGCAGAATGAATGATTTGGTCAAACAGACCTGATAGCAAGCAGCACTTGAATGAAAATGGAAACAACTAATCACATCGTATACTCTCCTCTCTCAACAATGTACCATGTCCTACTCTAACCAGGAACATTTTAACAACTAACTCTTCAAATGGTATAAAACACCAAGAAAATGATTAAAATAGACCGTGCCCTGTAAACGTAACAAAATAATAAACATTTGACATTTCTTAAATAGGAAAAACTGTACAAAATAACTGTTTCAGTTGCTTGTCTTTTAAACTACAGCTGGAACACTTTCCCCTCCATACTCAAACAAGCACATCATGTATATATACAGACAATATTGAGGAAATGACTGACTGCATCCAATCCAAAATGGTAAGAATTATTCACTACTCTGCATCGTACCATTGCAAAATACAATGTAACTACCATCCAAAAGAAACTATAATTTTTAGTGTAACTGACTTTGCACAGCATAGCAAGATATCCTAAATAAGCACCATGTATTATAGGTAAACCATTTGAGGAAAAAATAAACAGTATATAAGAAGTTCAATGGTCAACATGAAAAACTAAAACAACTTACAATATAGAATCTCTTGTTTCAATTTAAGTGCAGAAAAGGAACTCTTCCATCTTTTAATTGATTCACATGTGCCATCCATTAAGGGCTTTGTAATATCCTGCAAGTCACAAAATAAATTACAGTACATAGTATGTTCAAAGTACTCAGTAAATTTCAGATTGAGGTGGCCTAAAAAATAACTACACATATCAAGGAAGAAAAAAAATGTTATTATCAGAAAATTATGTAAGAAACAGTTGGCCAAATTCACCTGATGAAACCCAGAAATCAACTTCAGAGAAAAGCTTTCATAACACCTACAATTTCCACAACTATGAAGAGTGAAATTGTGTTTAATCTAACTTAGAATAAAGAGGAATATAGCTTAATTTGGTTACCAGTTTTCTAGAAGGTGAGCAGGTATTTCCACAAAGTCAGGGTCAACACGTAATCCAGAAAATCTAGCAAATGTTGCCCGGTTGCAAATTTGTTGAACCTAACAGTGTATTTTGAAAAGAGTTCAGATTTCTATGCGGGGAACAAAGCAACAAACAAAAAATGAATTAAACTGTACATTATTATATCTTGCATCTTCGGCAGGAAAATAAGGTTGTGTTTGGATATGTATGCAGGGCACAAATACAAAAATATGGGGACACAATCATGTTTGATTATGGAGATAGATACAAAAACTTGTGTCCCAGTACAAAAAATTAATGCATTTTCTATACCTCCGTTTTGTTGGGGCACAAAGACAGGGACAGAGACAGAAAGTTGATAAAACTTTCACTTCCAATTTTGACCATGACATATCTTTTTATTGGCAATTTTGCCCTTGTATATGGAAGCACCCAGATGGCGTCCCTCCCTTTGCCGCTGCAACCACCTACACCACCACGTGACCATCCTCATCATCACCACGAGCCATGCACCACCATCAAACCCTCATCACCGACAACAAACACAACAACACCACTGATCCACACCCTCAATAGAAAACAAATCTAGATAAAAAAAGACAAAAGAAGAGGAAGAGAAGACTGAGAATGATTCAGGTCCAGATCTTTGGAAGGAGGTTGGTGAGCCACCTTTGTCATTTAACCTCGCGGAGACCATGGCGACAAAGGAATGGGGGAAAACCCCCAATCCCGACAGAGGAGACAACAACCACGCCAGAGATCGAGTCAACACATCGTAAAGATGAGGGACAGACAAAGGTCCAAATTGATGTGGCACGATTTGTGCCGTGGCGGCAGCCACTTGAGCAACAAAGGAGGAAGGAGAAACGAGGAAGAAGGTGGAATAAGGAAGGTAGTTTTAATTTCTTTTCCTTTTTTCTTTATTTTTAATTTTTAATAATTTTGTGGACGGAAAAGGTATTTATGTCTTTTTTCATGCTTTTTTGTCTGGTCACCATAAAACTAAACAAGATACAACAACTACTGAGCTTTTTTCCACTATGTGGGGTTAACTACATGGATCAAACGACACCATAATGTCCTATCAAGGACCATGTTTTCATGCAGATCATTAACTTCTAGTTCTTTTTTAATAGTTTCCTCTATAATTTTTTCTAAGTCTTTCCTTTCCTTTAGCTAATCAGTTACCCACCATTTGATCTACTCTCCTTATTAGGGCTCCCACTGGTCTTCTCCTCACATTTACAAACCACCTAAAACGGAAATCTACCATCTTTTTTACTATAGGTGCTACCCCAACCTTCTCCTTAATGCAATCAGTCCTAATCTTATCTTGTCTAGTGTGTCAACTCATCCAACACAACATCATCATTTTCGCAACATTGAGTTTATTCTCCTACTTGCTTTTTACTACCAAACACTCAATCCAGTATTACATTATTTGTCTAACAATTGTGCGGTAAAATTTTTCCTTAAGTTTGAGTGACACTTTTCTATCACATAGTACTCTCGAGGCACTCCTCCATTTCATCCACCCAGCTTGGATCCTATGATTAACATCACTCTCTATCTTTCCATCATTTTGGATAATGGAGTCAAAGTACATGAACCTTGTGACATGTGGTATATAATCATTTCCAATTTTCCCCTCTATATTTGGATTTGTACGCCTCTTATTAAACCTACATTCCATATATTTGGTCTTACTTCTACTTATACGAAGATCGTGTGCTTTTAGCGTTTGTCTCCACAGTTCTAACTTTTCATTTAACTCTTCTCTCGACTCTTCCACCAAAACAATGTCATCTGCAAAAAGTATGCATTGGGGAACTTGGTCTTGAATGTATTCAATAAGAACATTCAAGATCAGGGTGGAAAGATAGGGACTCAGAGTTTATCCTTGATGTAGACCAATGGTGATGCGGAAGTCCTCTGTTGTTCCACCTTGCGTTATTATGCTAGTTGTGACCTTGTCGTACATATCTTTGATTGCTCGTATGTAAGCAACGCGAACTTCTTTCTTTTTCAAAACCTTCCGTAAAATCTCTCTTGACACCCTATCGTACGCTTCTCCAAATCAATGAAAATCATATGTAAATCTCTTTGATCACTCCGATATCTCTCCATCATTCTCCACAATAGGTAAATCACCTCCACGGTAGACCTCCTAGGCATAAAGCCAAACTGATTTTCTGTGATTTGAGTCTCCTATCACAATCTCCACACAATTACTCTTTCGCATAAGTTCATAGTGTGCCTCATGAGCTTAATCCTTCTATAGTTTGCACAACTTTGTAAATCTCCCTTGTTTTTTTGAAAATAGGGACTAAGACACTCCTCCTCCACTCATCTAGCATTTTCTTTGACCTCATGATCTCCTTGAAAACGTTGTGAGCCACCATGTTCCCTTTTCTCCAAGCATTTCCATACCTCAATAGGTATGTTGTCCGGTCCTACTACCTTGCTATTCTCCGTCCACTTTGAAGCTTCTTTTACCTCTGCTTCTCGTATTCTAGAATAAACAAAATGAACTTGTGTCTTGTATATCAGCACCACACAGAATACAAGACTAACTTTTAGTCTTATATTTTGTCTCTGTCCCATGTCTCTGTATTTTAGTCTTGTACCAGCAACTAAACGCAGCCTAAAAATTCAACTAATTGACAGAATGAACTTTATTAACAACTGGTGAGGAGCAATTGCTAATAATAAAAATCAAGATTGATTGTCAAAAGCAAATCCTATCTCCCTTAATCAAGGCAATAGAGGACTGCGGGTAATGACTCAATATTCCAGTTCCATTCTGCATACAGTTAAAATAACATGCTTGAGAAGACAAGCTTCTGGATTAACGAAGCTGACAGGTACATCTGGAGAACCAATTAACTTTCAGATACAAGTTGAATAGTACAATCCAAGAATCAAGCTGAATTATTTCTGTGTTAAATATTTCTCTAAGAGTACGTTTATTAGTCAAAAGATAGGCAACCTACTAGTTTTGATTTTATGGCTGGACATCCGATAAACTAGCAAGCTTGGGATAATATAGTTTCACGAGATAGTAGCAATTTAGCAAATGGAGATATTCAGAAAAGAATCTCAGTTACACACATTTCAATTTATTAGCTATTTGCAAAACCTGAACAAGGGAAATAAGAATGAGAAAAATCTGATTCTAATTAGCAAACCATGCTTCATGGATTTGAAAGCAAGCATACCAGATGTCCAAACTCGTGGAACACACTGACCACTTCAGAAAACCGCAATAATCCAGGCCTACTGTTGGCATCCTTTTGACACTGAGAAATTAGTAATGCAACTGGTATCTACATAAATGACATAAGGGGACAAAAGTTAAGAAAGAGAAAGAGAGACAATCTTCTAAAAGTTAGGATTGGGTCATTATTTTCCTTACTTTTCTTTCTGTTCTTGTTTTCCAAGAAATATCCATAATTACTTTTCTAGAGTTAGTAGCAATGAATACGCATAGCAGATTTCCTGGCTTCTATCCATTTTATTTATTCACATCAATTTTACTTTGGGTTCATATCAGAGTAGTTCCAATGACATATTGCAAATTCATAGACCTTAGACAACTAATTCCCATGGTATATGTTCATTGCTATTTTTTGGGTAGTCAGTTTAAGGTTAGTTTAGTTTTGTCAAAGGTGTGGTGCCCACTTTTCCTCTTGTATATTTTGCCTATGTTCTAATGGAACAATCTTTTAAAAGTTCTTGCTCAATACCAGCTGCATCCTTCCATACCGAAGCAGTTTCTCAGGCAAGTGACATGCTCGCAAGGTTTTGGACAAACTACGGAAGGTGATATTTTGTGGTAGTTGTAAAAAAGTATGAACTCTAGTGCTCGAGTCTTACAAGCTACAGAGATGAATCTGAATTCCTCTTTAGGAATTTCATTCAATCAAGTTAAGAAGGAATGATTACAAGCTTCTGCCTTATATAAGCGCAGACTAAGACGGAAGCCAGAGGACCTGATTTGCAGTACAAGTTTCCTAAGTTTGCTTAGCTATTAGAATTACTTGGGGCTCAAGTAATTGTAACAGAATTAACTAACTCCTAACAGTAACTAACTAAACTGAAGCTAACAGAATTGAGTTAGTTAATTGCTTTACATGTGGATTTAGGGTTTAGGGTTTAGTTAATTGCTCTGAGTCTAATAAGGACAGCAGTGTGGAAAATGGCCAGGAGTAAGTCGCTTAGTGAGGACATCTACAAGCTGATTCTGTGAGGAAATGTGAAGAAGTTTGATAGCCCCTTGGTGTCATTTTTCCTGAACTAGATGGCAACGAATCTCTATATGCTTCGTTCGCTCATGAAAAACCGGATTAGAAGCAATATATAACGCGGATTGATTGAACAGAAGATAGTTGTCGGATTGGGAATGGTGATGAGGAAATCCTTCAGCAGATAAACAAGTCACTATGCCTCACATGAAGCGAAAGCCAAGGCTCTATACTCTGCCTCTGAAGATGATCCAACAATGGTAGGTTGCTTTATACTCTTCCATGACGCCAAGGAGGAACCAATGAAAAAACAAAAACACTAACAGATCGTCTGGTGTCCCTGCAAGAATCCCAATCGGTGTCAGTGTAGCCACTGATACTGATATCAGAAGTTGCAGAAAACAAAATCCCTGTGGTTGGATTGTGTTTGAGATACTTGATGACCCTGAAGATGGATATCACTAGGAGAGTCCAGAAATGGACTCAACTTGCTAACAGCAAAACAAATATCCAGCCTAGTGTGTGTTAGGTACACCAATCTGCCAATCATTCTCCTATAAGCAGTGATATCTTCAATGGGAGTGCCAATATCCTTGGTGAGTTTGAGAGTTTAGTCCATAGGAGTTGTGATAGGCTTGCAAGCTAGCATGCCTATATCTTGAAGAAGATCTAGGGTGTACTTTCTTTGGAAAAGATGAATTCCCTTAGATGACCTAGCAATCTCCATGCCTAGGAAGAATTTAAGGTTACTAAGATCTTTAATTTTGAAAGTTGTGTCAAGGAATAGCTTTACAGCATTAATTTCTTCAAGATCATTCCTTGCTAAGACTAGATCATCAACACACACTAGGATAGCAGTAAAAGCTGTAGCATTAGACTTAGCGAATAGAGAGTAATCAGCTTTAGATTGCACATAACCAAGTGAAGCCAAGGCAGATGTGAGTTTAACATTCCATTGTCTACTAGCTTGTTCGAGACCATAAAGGAATTTTTGAAGTTTGCACACTAAACCAGATTGAGAGACTTCCAAACCTTGTGGTATTCTCATGTAAACTTCCTCATCTAAATCTCCATGGAAGAAAGTTGTGTTAACATCCAATTGGTGTAAAAACCAACCTTTCACAGCAGCTAAGGCCAATAAGACTCTAAGAGTGGTCATCTTGACAACAGAACTAAATGTTTCTTGATAGTCTATTCCTGCTGTTTGGTTATATCTCTTGGCTACTAGACGAGCCTTATGCCTCTCAACAAATCCATCAGGTAGGAATTAAACCTTGAAAACCCATTTAGAACCTATAGTCTTCTTCCCAGGTGGGAGTTTGGTTAAGGACCAAGTTCCATTTTTACCCAAGGCAATCAATTCTACAATAATGGTTTCTTTCCAACACCCATGGGCCAATTCTCACTGAACCAACAACCTACAAGGAGGCAATGGCTGCTGGGGTAAGCTACTGATTCTGATTCTCACTGAACTAAGCTACACCCTCTTCAGTGGACCCTGATTCATTGCATTGTCTTTTTTAAGGCATCTGATAGGAAGAAAGACTGGAAAGCTCTATGTGCCATGAGAACAGCCATTTAGAATGTCAAAAAAATAGAGAAACTTCCAAATACATTTGACATGTTACTCACAAGAAGAAAATGAGAAGACATTTAAGTTTATTTACAGAAAAATAACCTGCTGTGCACCACTGTGTGTTAATGCACCATTCTGGAGAGCCACCACACACGTATGGCCATATTTTCCTTCCCTGTATAAGTAAAAAATATGAACCTATTCTTCAACTTTCACTGGAAGACAAAGCCAAATGGACCACTAAATTTCAAATAGTTAAAAATATCAACCTTGAGAACAAATCTAGGTAGCAATAACCGAAGATTTCACTAGAACCCAAGTCAAGTACTGAAAAAACACGAACATCAGGATGCCAAATGTCAGCTCCTGCAATTTCCTCAAACCTTAAACCTGTATGGAAAATAGAAAGGAAAAAAAAGAGTATCAATGGATATTCTAAAACTTAGAAATTGTTGGCAGTATTCTAGAGGTGGCATATTGACTAAAAATATGGAAATTGATAGGCTAATGCTATTACTATATACTGTAGAAAATAGACTAGGAATAGATGTTATGGGCTGAATTTGATTGTATTTTTTCTAGTGTAAATATGCATCACAACTACAAGTATATCTTTTGACTTGGATTACATAGGGTGACTCTAAGAGACTAAGAGTTACATGTAACCACTCCAATAGCTTATGAGCAACTAACTAGTCATTAGACAGTTGTAACTCCATGACTCTACAATTTGTAACTGCATATTATTGATTAACAGAAATTAAAAAGCACACAAAATTACAAAAGCACACATATATACATTCAAGAACAATTGACCACTCAAGTGATTAATAAAATCAGTAAATGGTTAATCGTGGATGAACCACTTTGAAGACATCATTGAGCAGTTGATGGTTAGTGATTCCTTTCAAGTTACTTTCCACATGAACTGAAATATCTGATGGTCAACAGGCAATAAAACATAAGGACAAAAAAATTGTCACATTGAAAATTACCATATAGATCTTGGAGAATTTTGAAAATCCCAGATAGAACTAAACTAATAGGAAAGTATTGCTTGAGCTCATCAAAGTCCAGATCATAACTCTGCTCTTCAACCCTTTTTACGTAATATAGTAGGTCCTCAATTCCAAATGGAAACTCTCCTTCCTCTTTCTTCTGAAACAAAACAAATTTGTTAATGAAGGATATATAAATTCAATCAAATAGCAAATACCAAACATGAGCGAACCTTCATATTTTTTAACACATCAAGTTCTTTCATGGCCAAGTCAGTTAAACTGGTTGATATGCCCTCCAAGAACTCAAACACCTGCATGAAATTCAGATAAGTTAAAAAGAAATACAAAAATAGCGAAGACCACCATGAAAAGCATAGGAAAAAGCATTAGACAATTAGCTACACTAATCTGTTAAATTGCACTAAATCTATGGAACCGCAACAAGACAGCAGGCCAACTTGTTTAAGTATTTTTAAGGGGGGTGGGGAGGAGGCCATTTTTAGTTGAAAGACATGTATTACAAAATTTATGATAATCAGCTAGTCTAGTAAATAAAAGGGGGGGGGGGCAAAAACAGATATTTTGGTGGTGTTTTTGTAAGCTTGAAAGAATAGTTCTTTAAAAAAAAAAAACTTTAAAAAATGCTATGTCATAAAACAATTTTTGTAAGCTTAATAACCCACCCAACATGCCCCAATAACATTTAGTTTTATAGTTAATACTGACTACTGACTACTGATCCTTGCTACCTCTCAACATTATCCATTATAAACAAACATGGGTGAAACTTGCCCAAAAATACATACTTGGCTTGACATACTTTAAGCCTTAAAAGAATGATGACTGTCTCAATGATTGTGCACTCACTTTCTTATGATTTTTATTTACACGTCATCATAGTTTCATATGGTTGAATACTTTTTGTTTTTGATAAAAAGTTGTATATGGTGGAATGTATTTATCTAAGAAGAATCCTGGGTAGAAGTGAAAAGTTGAGTACAGAATTATACACATAAACATACGGGAATGACTTTAGTGAGAAGAGTGATTATATATGAGAGTGAAAGAAGCAAATCTTGACCATTGGATCTTATATGAATGGTCAAGATAAGAACACAAAAGGCATGTTACTTTTTAAGTGATCACGTGATATCAAATCTTGACCATTGGATCTTACATGAATGGTCAAGATTAGAACAAAAAAGTCATTTGACTTTTTAAGTGATCATGTGATATCTACATACCTTTTAAACTTGACCATCCATGTACAATAGTATGGTAAAGATTTGCTCCTCTCACTCTCATATAACCACTCCTCTCACTAGAGTCATACATACACACACACACATAGAGAGAGAGAGGAAAATTTGATGACGTGTTATGATTGCTTATTTATACTTCCTTCCTTTTCCAAACAAATTTATCTGCTAAACACAACTTAAAAAATAGAAGCTAAGATGCAACCCTCTTCCACTGAAGGTCCATTTGGATAGCTCTACTAACTTTTTAATTTTACAGTAGTCAAAAGTCATACAGCAGCCATTTGGACCAAATTGGTTGTACAACTTGCAACAACCTGAAAAATCAGTTTTGGTGCTTTTTGGAAAGTTGGAATATTAGCTTCTCAAAATAGTCTCGTTCTTTCTAAGCAAACTCAAAATAAGCACTTTTGTTAGTGCACATCCAAACACAGAATTACTTATTCATAAGTTAGCTTTCATACAAGACCTTTCGTCAAAAACTCTTTTCACATAAGGTCTTAATTAAGCTATTTAACTAAATGAGACTAGACTAGGCAAACCAAAAAGAGATGCAATTCATGGTATCAACTAACTAGCTTTCTAGTGCTTCTAATGGAAAATACATTTCTACATCTAAATGATTTTACAAACCTTCATAGGTGTCTTTGCCATTCTAACGTCAATGGCATACTCTGCATAGTTTGAATAGCCAAGTAAACGAGCATATTTATGGCGCTGTTGCACCTGAATCATGTCAATGAAATAAAAACATCAATAAACGTTTTATATGATCTTCATAATAAATATGTCTAGAACAAACAGAATCAAGAATAATAGAGAGCCACATGCTTAAACTTAAAAATGCTTAAAACCCATAAACAATTCAGACTTTGAGCAGAATAACTAACCTAAAAGCAATCTTGTCATAATAATATACAACTTGATAACTGAAATATATCCCCCATAAAGTTTAAATCCAATAATCCTCAACTTTCTTAACAATCATTTGTAAGTTGTACGAATTAGATAAACATAACCTTCACGTCTTTACCATCTTTTTATTAGTAATTAAAGACTTCTATGTACAATAACATGTTGTTGCTTGAATGTCAATGCATGGATGGTCTAGTTACAAGATAACTATTCAATTCATAGCTAAGAATCAGATTAAAAATATTGATTAATGTCATCAATAAAAATTACCAGACTTTCTAGAATAGAAAGATTGACATCTCCGCATCTATTCCCATATGCCCGAGATACCATCCGCCTTGTAGTTCCTATCTTCATGTGCTCAATATAGAATTATAAATCTGGTTAGTACAGTTTCCCAAAATAAAAGGAAATATACACAGTATACCAAGACAACAAGGATAAAAACCAGATGCTTTGTGGACTAGATAATATTTGTGATTGTGTAAATGTTAAAGTGGTCTCATGTAGTAATATGTACTGAGTCAATAAATCCCATTATTTAATGTTGCAACCTACATAAGAATTAGGAAGTAATAACTCACATGAAATGAACAATTTATAAAACTAAAATTTAAAAAGCAATTCAATATGAAGTAAAACTCAGTGACTCTTCCCGCGAGGTGGATTAAAAAATGATGACAACAAAGGAAGTCATTCTGTTAGCATGTGGTACTAGGGACAAGACAAGGGACAGAGACACAGCCTCACTAAAGCTGAAATAGAGGGGACAGAAAATTTTAGACTGAGGGGACACAAAAATGGGGCCTGGAAGGACAAGAACTTTCTTTGTTTCTATCCTTGTGTCTCCGTCCTCTTGTCTTGTCCTTGATACCAAACGCATTCACATGAAATGTGTTTGTCCTAGGGTCATATCACTAATTCCAAAACACACAGACAAAAATACCATTTTATTAAATAGAAGATACTTGAAAAATCAGCTGCTTCTGTTATTGGTGTACAAGGGATGTAGGAATCAACTTAATATCACTTCTCGATCCATAATCTAACATTTATTTACATAATAAATGCACAACCATCTGCAATTTTTCATCTAATCCACCATACCTTGCAAAAGTCAAGCACAGCTGCAACATGATGACTTCTTAGGGAGATCTTCAACTTCCCATCTTCAGATTTATCTAAACCCTGTGGAGGAATGCATTTGATCCAACAAAATAACAACAGGAAAATACATAAATATTTAATAATTGATGTGCAAGCAATAGCAGTAATGAGTGGAGTCAAATCAGGTATACAGATTATGCTTGTGTAGAACAATTAGGTAATCAATCTGTCAAGGAGGTTGAGAGATAACTGGTGTATTGTGCATTTATGATGCTTCAGTAGTCCACTATCTGTTATTAGATATGATCTCATTGATCTCAGGCCTCAAATTCTACATTGCCAATATTCCTTCTGTGTTTCTTTTGCTTTCGTTTTCTCAAATAATGGCTGCTTCAAATTCTTCTTTGTTTATTTCATGAGTTCATTCTTGAGGGCCATATCTGGGATTTAGATTGGAAAGGAAAGAGATGGCTTTTAAAAGAAGAAGAGAGGAAGTATTTATCTTCTTGTTTTCATAAGCCATGAATTTGAAAGTTAATACATGCAAGCATTTAATAGTTGACTAGGGCCAAGAACTACAAGGTTAACAAAAAAAATTCAGAAACATGCTACACACATTAAGAT
This sequence comes from Nissolia schottii, assembly GCA_003254905.1. Classification (NCBI taxonomy): domain Eukaryota; kingdom Viridiplantae; phylum Streptophyta; class Magnoliopsida; order Fabales; family Fabaceae; genus Nissolia; species Nissolia schottii. The sequence goes on from QANU01008245.1 coordinate 206,559, forward strand.
TAAAGGAAGAAGGAACATACTAAACCTTGAGAAACTCTTGAGGTAATCCAGCTAACTCTGCCTCATTGAATAGAAGAAATGCACTATCATCATTGAGATTTTGGATATATCTAAAGCTCAACTCATCAATCTGAGCCTTTAGGCGCAGCAACTCTTCTCTTTTGCTTGCAGTGAGGTTCAATCCATTTCTCTCAAAGTCTCTCACCTGTCACTGATTATGAAAGAATCAAGATCTGGATTTCATAAATGTCATGTATAAGTATATTAGCATATGATGAAACCATGCACTTACTTTAGCGGCATACAAGTAGTAACAAACTGAAGCCAATAATTTTCCAGAAAAAATTACCAGGGAAAAAAATTAAAGACAGACTATGATATAGGTACCACTTTAGATCTTACCAAAATTTGAACAAAGCGTTTGGCTTCAGCATTCATCCAATCTCCCCTTGCTGCAAATGCTTTAAGGACAAGATATACATCTTCACGTTTGCTGATTCATTTGCATGGAAACCACACAGTATTAAGTTTCATAATCCATGAAATGAAGAGTTGTGATCTTGAAAAGACAAACTAACAATATTTGTGAAACTATTTAGGGAATATTTCGGAGGGAGGGTATTTTATCCAAAAAATATTTGGGAGGGAGGGTATTGGAGGGGAAAAGGGAAGGGAGGGTAGTTTTTTATTTTAAGAAAATATGTTCTAGTTTATAAATTTTCCAAATAAAAAATAATAAAATGATAGATTATCATAAAACATTTCTAACACCCTATTTTTCGCTTTATAAAAGTTGTATAGCTCAATAAAAAAGTGAAGATTTACCAACCAAAAAAAAAGTGAAGAACATATTTTTCCTTTCCTTTCCTTTCCCCTCCAAAACCCTCCATCAAAACATACACTTAAGGCATGTGGTACAATCACATTCATAATAACATGCTATGCCTTCAGCTTAACAGCATTGTGAGCTTATTCACTATCCTTAGTATCTGAATCCAACAAACTCAGGAAGCAGTGTGTGAGAGTAGGCAAGACTCCACCGGCATTACCAATTCCTGCCTATATTCCCGAAGTTGGTAAGGTGTTTTAGCTCACACAGGGATGACATGAATAATAAATAGCACCAAACCTGCACACGTCAAGATGAGCATCTATTCTTCGTTCAGCTGCCACACTTGCTTTGCGCACATCTTCCTGAGTAGATACCAGCTTCGGAAACACACAAGACTGGATTAATGGAAATTGCTGCGCGTGCAGTTCTGCCAGAGGTGATATCACATTTGTGTACGTAACCTGCATAATTTGTTGACACAAGTAAGATAACCAGCTTAATCGAACAGTACATAGAAATAATGCAAAACGCAGGAAAAAGAAATAAACAACAAATAAACAAAAGTAACAGTTATTACAAACAAGCATATATAACATACCATACTAGCATACATACTAATCAGTAAGAAAATATTTCAAAATATGACGAAAAAAACACAGGAAGCAGATTCACCTTGTTCCATTTCAAAATTTGTCCATCAATGTAATGTTTCAAAGATTCAAGCAAAATATTTCACCGACAAAAGAATCAGTGCGAACTTGTTATTTAAGCCTAATTCGGTAACGAGATCACAACAGAAAAATGTGAATCGACAGAACCTTGTCGAGTGGCACTGACGCAACAGAGTTGTGGACCTTGTTTGACTTCGCAATGATTTGGTCTGCTAATTTGAGAATCTCAGATGCGGATAGGTTAACGTGCACATTCGAACCGTCGAGATCTACAAGTTTCACCAAGCAATTTCAGTAACAATAAGCAAAAACGAGCTCAATTTCAAATCCGCATACTCACTAAGCTCAAACGATTTTATAGTAGCGTGGAGTACGACAAAAAATTGATATGTTGAAAAAACGAAGGAGTACCTTTCTTCTTTGCATTTTTTTCCTTGCAGTGCTTGATGGCGGTGATGGCCAGGTTCGCGGCGATTGCGACCACCGCAGCAGCTCCAGTGAGGGCGATCACTCCTCTGACACCTTTCTTCTGTTTGTCCATTTTCTCGGGCTTTCCTTCACTTTCCGCCATTTTCTCTGCTCTTTCCTTTTTGTCTTTTTCTTTCTCCCTTGGCGAGCGCGAGGGAAATTTTGGTTTGGACGGAAGATGAAATGACGCAATTGAAATTTATCTGACGTGAATTCCGATATTCCAAAAAGAAATTTTAAAAGAAAAACCAACGATTGCAAAATGCGAAGGGTGAAGAGGGTAACTCGGGGTCCTAATTTATGTGTGTCCCAATATAAACCCACTTAGTTTTTTCTTGAATGTTTTGGTTTGACTGACAAATTAACTCAAAATTGATGTGTCCCAGTATAAAAATTCATTTTCTGCATGACGAAGTTACGGGCACATTTTTATTATTAATTTTTTTAAAAGTAATTTAATTAATGATAAAAATGTATATAACATTATCAAGTATAATTTTTACACGAAAATATATTCTCACTTGAAGCCAACACATTAAAGGTGTGGATGAATCAATAATGGAGAAATGTTCACTTTAATCCTTAAAAGGGTAAGTGTGAGTTATTTTTATACTTAAATTTTAAAATGTGTCTATTTAGTTCTTGAAAGTGTAGGCTTTGAATCAAGTTAATCATTTGCTCAATTTCCATTAGTGTGAGATGGAATGGTAAAACTTTGGTTCAAATTAGTACTTAAAGTTTCTAAAATTGACCAAAAAAAGTCCTAATTTCTAATTTTTTTCCTTTTTCCTTTATTAAACTCTAAAATCTCATTTTAACATGGAAATGAATCCTCACATGTATAATTTTTACGTGACAATATCATGTGTAATCTCTTACCATCAATTTAAAATGTGAGACCCATACATGACATAAACGATGAAAAATTTATGGTAAAAGAGCGCATAATCTTGTCATGTAAAAATTACAAATGAGAGAATTCATTCTCTTTTAACCTAAGCTCACTCTTAACTCTCATTTTTGCACCATATCTTCAAAACATAATCAAAATAAATAGTCATTCTCATGACAATAAACCTTTTTTTAATTAAATTTATTTTTAAATATAAATAATAAAAAAAGTTACTAGTTTATAAATTAAATTTTAAATAGTAAAAAATTATTGAATGTTGATGATAAATATAATTATTATTAATAAATATTTGTTGCACCAAGCAGATTGTAGTTTGTTGGACCCATTGTTATTAAACTCGATTCAGTCACACCAATGAGTCATTATTTGACTTGCTGAACCATACTTAATTAAATAAATATGCAATGTATAATTAATAATATAATATGACATTTATTAAATAGTTTTGCTAACAAAGAGACACTTGTTAAAAAATTATTAAATGTAAAATTTTTATTAAAAAGATAAGATTTCAAGTTTTCAATATATTAAAAGCATTGAAATCCTCAAAATATTTTTGGTCTTTCATATATATATATATATATATATATATATATATATATATATAAAATATTTTGAGGATTTCAATGCTTTTAGGATCAAGTTACACCAGTGTAACTTTAAGTAATTGTTACACCGCTTAATAACATTTTAATGGCATAATTTTGAAGAAAAATCAATTGTTGGATTGAAAGTTCATATCATAAAGATCAAGTTTATAAATTTTCATATTATTCTATAATCATTCACTGTAATTTTTATATACATAAAAATTGACGCAATACTTACATTTAAAATGTCTAAAAATTAGATCAATTTGATCACATTCTTGTTGATATTTAATATTTGTGAAATTTGACACACATGATCTATATGATAGTTAATTGTAATTCAACGGTCCGATCGATAAAAATTATATTTTATAGAAAGATTTTAAGCGGTGTGACAATGTTTAATGTTATACCGGTGTAACTTGATCCTAAGCCATACACACACACAAAATTAAAGTAAATACTTACACTTTAAAGAACTAAATAGACTTATTTTGAAATTCAAGGACTAAAATGACTAACGTTTATACTTTTAGGAACTAAAGTGAGTATTTAGCTAATGCCTACGTGTTAATTAACATGATACGTCAGCAGTTCCGTCACAGAAATATAGCATAGGACTAAAATAAATCACGACCAACACTTTCAGGGACTAAATAGACTCATTTTAAAATTTAGAGATTAAAGTGACTCACGTTTACACTTTCAGTGACTAAAGTAAGCATTTTCCCATCAATAATACATTATATGAATTATTTTTTTATATATATTTTATATGAGTTAGTTGGAGAATCAACTTATAAATTAATCTACCTACTCTTTTTTTAATAAAACATCAAACTCGTCCCTAGAATTTGCAACATCAATCAAATTTGTCCTTATTGTTTTAAATCGATCAAATTCATTCATCTAACACCCCATTTTTCATAGAACATAAACACAATATTTTTTATTGCATAGTAATTAATAATTATCTAATAATTATGCATAATATTGAATCGTACAATCATAGTACATTAGTTAAATAATAATATTCCTCTAGTTGCAACGATTTCAAAACTTTTGTCAGATTGTGAATCGGAGTTACAATTTAGAAGTTAGAATTGGACCCGTTGCTAGCTTGCAGGGCCCACTCTATTTCTGTATGAGGTTCCCCAGAGACCAGAGACCCTTGACAACCTACTCCCACAGTAATTTAGCTTAATTGTTTAGTTTGGTCCTGATGCAATAAAATCAGCAAATCTTCGTTTTCTAATTTTTTTGGCACGTGATGAATTGCGCATTGGACGCATTAAAGATATTTTTTCCTCGTCTAACAACATTTATTCCCCCAACAATAGCCCTTGTTCTGTGTCCCCATTTCCCTCTTTTATCTAAATTGCTCTTCCAAATGCAAAACACCATTAACTCTATGTCTCAAATTCAAATCAAGAGGCAAAACCCCAAAGCTCTTATCTTTTTCCCTAAGCTTTGAGAGAAAAATTTCAGACCTCCTCCTCCCTTCTTCATCATTCTATATATGACCTCATCCCTTTCATTTCACCCTCAAAAACTTCTCAAAACATCACACACCTTTTACAAAAAATATATCCTTCGTCCTCTTCTACATAGGCATAGTGTTTGTTTGAAGAAATGTGGATTTTTTCTTGCATGTGTATGTTGTTTCCCTCTACATATAACTAATTTTGCATGTATAATATCCTCATCTTCTTGCTTCCTATGAAAATGGGGTCTTTGGTTGCTTGTATGTATGAAAAATTGGATTTTTATGGGTTTCCTAGTGCGTAGAACACCTACTACGCTCATGCATGTCAAAAATAGTTATGGATTTAGTTTCCCCATGGTTTTTCCTTCAAGAAAATATAGATTTTATGTCCATCAAAGTCCCCTAGCATTTCAGCCAAGTTAGGATTTCATAGTTCCTCTATGTGTGTTTTGTTGTCTTGTGTTGGATTTGAGTTTCCTAGCAAAAGGGATGAGTTTCCCATATGTCAAAAGGAAGATTGTCTTTGCATGTTTATCACCTTTTATGTAAAATAAGTTTCTCGTGATGGTCACCACAATGGGTTCTTTTGAGTTGAGTTTGTATGAGAAAAATGGTTTTTCTTTAGAGTTTATATGAGTTCATGCATGTTTTATGAGTTCTTCTTGTTCCCTTGAGTTTTTCATGATGTTTGAACAGTTTAAAATTTGTTTTACCATCTCTAAAGGTTCATGGACAGATTCGGTTCCATGGGTCCCTTAGGGTTTCCAAGTGTTGTTTTTATTTATTTTGTTGTTTTTATTTCTTTTGTTGTGCTTGAGTTCCTTACCTAACTCTAAGGGAGTTATGAAAAGATTTGGTCTTGAAAATGTGTTTTCATCAAAGTATAGGTTGCCACCCTTTTTAGTATATGACCCCTCCCTTAGGTTCTTTTAAAAACTAAGTTTAGATTTAGTTTCTTTAAAATATTCTAAACCCTCTTTGTGAAATGAGTTTTTCGTCAAAAAAATGAGTTTATGATGAGTTAGGGTTTTCTTATGTGCAACTCAGTTTTTGATGAGTCTTAAGGCTAAGGGTTGTTTTAATAAAAAAAAAAAAAAAGTATATGTGATATTAAGACACTAATGATGTTCTAAACATGTTTCATGACAAGAGTTTTGGAAAGAAAATTAAGTATGTGGCTTTGTGTGTTGCTTGTGTAAGTTTCAACCTTGCTTAGGTTTTCAGGGATAGAGTTTTCATTTATAAAATGCATCAATGTTTTTGTGTTCCTTAAATAATTTGAAAATAAGTATATTAAGGAGTTTATAGTGAAAAATGGACCCAGTGAGCCTTTCTGTAGGTTTTATGTTCAACCATAAAAGAGTCGTACAGTTAGGGTTAGTTTTTCATGTTGAATGTTTAAGTTATCTAATCCTCTTTGTATAAGTGTGTCTCTAAGGGTTAAATGGTTTTCAAGAATAATAAAGTTAGGAAACGACATCACAATATACTTGGTTTTGGGTTGGCTTATGTGGGAAAGTCGGTTTTGTGACTCTTGAGTTCATCATAAGAATTCATAGTCATAGAATGGAGTACTGTGAGTATGATTCATATTATAAATGATTGTTTGCAAAATATCGTTGTAATTATGTTATGATGAAATTGACTGCTCATACGCTTTATGTGAATGATTATGTTTATGATTGTTCTGGGGATATTCGTGCTTATGATTACGTTTATGATGATAATTATTGTGAATGAGTGCTTATAATCTGTCGTGTATATACATACATACATACATACATACATACATACATACATAATTATGTATATATAGTCATTTTCTTACATACATTGTTGTATACGCATGCCTATGATTATATCGTCATTACTGCATAAGTGTGTTATAAGAGATGAAAGAAGAAATGGTTATGAAAGATAAGCTATGTCCTCTCATAGGGAACTACTCCATAAGACTGTTAATAACACACTTAAGCTACCAAGGCACGTCCCATGATGTGGCTCCCTTCATGGGACGAATCCTTTGGGCCTTAGCATAGTTAGCAGGTCACCTCGACGCCTTTGTTTAGCTTAGACAGTGTGTGTTGAGATACTAGGCACACACAAAGGAGCAAAAATCCCTTCATTAATTATTGATTATGTCAAGTTTTTATATGTGGTTCACTACCACGGATTGAGCTCAACTCCACCTATTATTTGAATGATGTATGTCCTTAGAAAGGTTGGTGCTCTCCTAGGCATACTGAAGGGTAAAGCATAAATAAGTGATAAACGACAAAGATTCATCATGATTTTATGCATGACATTTATTATTATCATGTGCATTTATGCTACTGTTGTGATTTTGTTGTGTTACCCATTATTATACATGTGAATGTTAGGTTAAAGAAAAGACTTGGGTAAACAGTAACCATTTGGGACTAAATTCAGATAAATAATTGAATTGAATCTTGATGTATGATCACTTACGGCCCAAACGGTGAAACCTTATGCGATGCCACTTAGTTTGTTCATAGGATCCCCACAAATAGCAGGATTGGGGCCTCGCAACATTTTGAGCGTTGGGATTGATCCCTCCCAGGGCGTAGTCATAGTGGTGTCTGCACACATGACAACGTATGAGATAGCGACCCTAGACTTGGTAGGGTCCTCTATTACACCTGAGATGATGCATCAGATACAGGAGTTGTTCCCCCTTATGTTGTTGATCCAATGGTTCCTTTACCTCCTCTATCATTGCTTGTTGTGGCCAATACTTCCATAGTTGGTGAGAGTTCCCACATATCTGCTTATTCTCCGAGATCCCATGTTGCCTAGTTGGTTGCTACGTGGGAGTCTAGGTATCATCATCGCCATCCCATCCGCGTCCTTTCTAATAGTAAGGAGGAAACCTTCTTCAATCCTACTAGGGATGTTGCTTCTGCAGGCGCCGTGGCTGATGGTTAGCTTGTCGTCGATGATGTTGTGGTTGAGTTTGAGAATTTAGATCTTGAGGAGGCTGTGGTACCTCAGTTTCGTGGCCTCCTTATTGCACTGGTAATGCGCATAGATACTATAAGATGTTCAACATGTGACCAAAGAGCGCAATTAGAGATTTTCTTCCAGTTTGTAGGCCAAGACAACATTTCCCTCCTGATGATGCTTTAGAGACTTGAGTGTATTAGTTGATTGTGATATCTACTTTGTTTTGATTATATTTTCCATTGTTATTTCTAGATTTTGTCTATGTATTTCCATTACTGTTTTGTACGATAAGTTAGCTTGTTTTGCGCTCTTCGTCTCTATTATTCAGATATGTGTTTTTCTTATGTTGTGGTAATGCCCTTCGTGGCATAGGTGATAATGTTTGTGATGGATTATTATTGTTATTATTATTATTAGATTTCTCCTTCAATACCCATCTAATTTGATAGGTATTGATACCTTGTCCACGTGTCATCAAATGGTTGGCTAATAAATTTAAAAATTTTATTTTTTTAAATTAAAATAATAATAACGTGCAATACACACAATTGAGGTCAAGGTATTAGTACCTCATATTGTGACAAAGGTATTGGAGCAATTCCCTTATGTTTTCATTGTTTATTTTAGTAGTTAGTTTCATTTTGCTTTGCTTAGGGACAAACAATAATCTCAAGTTAGTGGTTGTGATAACTCTTTAATTAGAGTTGTTTTTGCTAAGTTTTGGTCATCAAATTTACCCACGCACAAATGAGAAAGGGTGGTACGTGTGTGTATTTGGCAAGACCCAAGTTCACATTACTATTCCAATATTATAAGTATTTACTCATGAAATAAATTTAAATATAAAGGCTTCTTACAAACCTACACCAACTAACGTGAGACTTTGACTTTAACCAAAACGCATAAAATAAAGTTTGAAACACTCTTTAACCCTATAAAAACACTAGAACAAGCACTCTTGTGTAACCTAAACAATTTTTCTTTCAAGAAAAAGTCTAAGGAAACGGATAAAACATTTTTCTACCTAAATTTCTTCTTTAAAAAAAAAATCCTCCAAATAATGGGTAGGAAATTCCCACCCAAGTTTTCTGCCACTCAAAATTCTATTAAAATAGAGAAATACTTAGATGCCTTGAGTAAATACGTTTTTGCTTTGTTCAATGCATTGATTCCCATATCCGCATTTTAATTCATTCTCATGTTTTTGCCTTGCTCGTGTTTTCAAACTCTTTATGTTTTGTGGCTTTAAGTTGTATCTATTTGCTCTTCTCTTTATGATAGGTTTGAGCTTTTATTAATTATAAAAAAAGTTATGTTATATCACAAGGCAATGAGCTATTCATTACATGAAGAATAGAAAAAAGTTGAGAAAATGACCAAACGAAGATTTAAACATGCAATTGTTTGTCTTGTGCTACATTTAACTAATTTTTTGTGAGACAATAATCTAGTTTTGGTTTGACGATGGTATAAACAAAATTACAAATTAATAAGCACATGATTGCAACGGACCATGACCACGATCAATGGAGAGGAAATAAAGAAACGAAGGCAAAATTTATTTAATTTAACCAAGTAGTTTCAAAAATATAGACAACATCATTTACATTATTTCAAATCACACTCAGTATTTAAGATCCACAAACTTCTTAAAATACAATCACAATTTATGTTCATTCATCATTTTTGGTTTGAGCCTTCTTCTTGCGAATTTCTTTCACCCATTTGAAGCTCATCATAGATTTCCCGAATTTTGTCACACTTGACCCTTCCTTGTCTTTTTTCTTGTCTTTCTCTGATGATGGTGGAGGGTCAGGGTTGTTGTCCCATTGATCAGCCCACGACATGCCAGAATCCATACTTTTTGTGTGGTGTTAATTTTTGAATAGAGAAAATTTTAGATGAGCTACTCTGAGAAATATAGTCATACATATCATTTACTTATTATAACTCTTGTAAAGTCGGGATCCTTTTCTTACATCAAAATCAACAAATATTTTTGGTAAGTTAGTTAGGTTAAATGATCTCATTTGGGACAAACCATATCTAAATTAAACCCTGATGCTACTTTAAATAGCTTTTCTCCTTAATTTTAGTCACCTATGTACTTGTGGTTGAAGAATCTGTTGCATGCTTTTCTTTTCGGTACACAACACAATTGATTAAGTCTTTTAGCAACCAAGGCTCAAACAAATAAGGCAATTTGTTTCTTCTTTTTTCCTCCCACTTCTTTCTTCTGTCTCTGAGAACACAATGGCGTTAAGTGTTATTCTCTTTAACTTAAACATCGAACATGAAATTTTATGCCAAGATAAGCATTTGGAAAAGATACTAATGAATAAAAGTATACCAATATGTCTCGCTAGGCTAACCTCAATTTATCAAAACATAGTTACAACCCAAATCTGTCTTGAATGACCTGATCATTTTGCAAACTTTGAAAAGTCATACATTGATGATTCGAAGAATTTGGGCATGTTTGACATGTTGTATTAGACCAGACAAGCTAACTAGTGTTATTTAGTCCGTTCAATGCATGAGTTTAACAAAATATAAGGTACGTTTGTTTGGGCTTTTGAAGTATGAAAAGTACTTTTTTTTTTATATAATAAAAAGTGCTTTTTTAATTTTGTGTTGTTTGTATGTATATTTTAAAAGAAGCAGAATCAAAATAAATAAATAAGAAATCAAATTTTCTACTTTTTTGATAAACAAGTCCCTACTTATTTTTGGTAGAATCAAAGCCAGTAAAAGAGAGAGAAAATAATGCTAAAAGAAATAATTTTATCAAAATCACAAAACGCACCCATAATTTCAATCACAAAAATTATAAATATTAATATGGTTACGGTGTACCATGAGATAAAGTGACTACTTATTTTATTATTTATATATGTAAAGTACCAAATTATTATTAAATATACAAAAGAGATGCACGTTGATATACCATAAATAAATTAGCTGTAAGGAATGGAATTTAACATGGATATAATAATACAGAAAAAATAAAGTACAAATTCATTAAAGACTTTATTGTTAGACTTGACAACCATTATCCAAGACGGGTGAATTGAGTATATAAGAGATTATTCTCACATTGACAAATTTTGTATTTTCATGCAATCAAAGTTAATATGTAACAGATTTTATCAATCAAGGATATAATTGTAAGCTTACTCAAATATATATTGAATGATCAATAAAATTAATAGAGTAACTTATAAGCAATCAACAACAAATATTAGCAACACTCAAATATTCAAGATAATGAGATAAGTTTGCAATAAATAAAAATATAGAGTTAGAGAGATTGCAAACAATGATTTATCCTAATTCAATCACTCTTGTGATCTATACGTCTAGTCCTCAAATCACTTGATCAAGATTTTTTCACTATCTCAAGCTTCTAACTTTGGTGCTTGAAAAACCTTTACATCTAAGAGCACTCCTCACACTTAGGATTTCCCACCTTTGTGTTTGAGCCTCAAGAAATCTACCTTAGGCATACCATACCCTAATCAATCTAGAGGAATACCCCACCTGCTTTACAACTATAGGGAATTTGTGTGTAGAAAAAAAAGCTCTATCAAAAAGTGAATAATACAAATTGAAGCACAATTTTTGGTGTAAGAATAAACTGTCTTGAAGAGTAAATTATACAACTTGAAACTCTAATAGGAGTAATGATAATATCTCTCTTTTGCTCTTATAATGTTAGAAAATATTAAGTCATTGATTGTATAAAATATAGGAATGATCGGAGAGGAATGTGAGTTTGATGGGTATTTATAAAGTTAGAAAATATTCTAGTTGTTACCCACTTTTTCCCAAAATCTATATGCTGAGAAAATAGTTGTTGGAGGCTTCTGACATATAGTTATTCTAATGACTAGCTTTGGTCATTCAAATGACTCAACAATAATTGAGATTTTTTTATCTTTTTAGTGGAGACATTTGAATGACTTTGATGGTCATTTTAAAGACTCTACTCTAATTTGTGTCATTCAAATTACCTTAATACTCATTCGAATGAAACTTCTTTGAAGCCCAAAATAATGTATTTTTGAATATCTAAAGATTTCAATTGATTTATAAAAAGATCATTTGAGTGAAATCTCTTTTGAAGGATTTACAAAACATTTTTCTTCAGAGATTTGTCTTTGTTTAAAAACCTTTGTTCCAAATACATTTTAGCCTTTTTGATCATTCCAAGAGAAATGTTTCAAATCAATTTAAGAGCTTAGAGAGATATATCAATTTTCTTATGACAATAATACCTTAATTACTAAAAGACTATAACCTTTTGAGAGCTTGTTTGGACTTAGTATTCTGAATGTGTCCTCATTCTTTGGCATTACCATGTGCTCCATGGGATAAGCATTTTGTTCTCCGCCTTTTTACGTTGAACATCATGAGAATATTTTCCTTCTTGTTCCACCTTATTCTCGATGCCTTGGACTTCCCCTTCACTACAAAAAATTACTCATTACCTGCGAACTTTGCTACGGATTGGAATTCACAAGTAATAAGGTGGTAGCTAACTGGTAGTTGTAAATTTCAAAATTTGTAGGTATTACTTGCGGATTTTTTTGTGTAGAAAATTGCAAAATTTCGCAAATAATTTTCGTGGCTAGTTAGGTGTTTGAGAGAAATTTTGATACAAATTTTTTTGCATGAAATATTTAGCAAAATAATTTGCAGGTAGATTTTGCAGCAAATTTTGTAGGTAAATTTCGCAACAAATTTAGTAGATAGAATTCACAACAAATTTTGCAGGAAATTACACATGTAAATTCCACAACAAATTCTACATATACATGTCGTATCAAAATTCATAGCTTTTTTTAATCCCCAACAAATTTTGCAAGTAATACGACAAAAGTTTCACAAATAATTTCGCAACTATTCAATTTGCTAATATTCAACAATCAACAAACAAATAAAGAAACATGTGAACCGATGAACAGATTGCACCAGACCAATGAACCATTAAATCAAAACTTTATTAATTCTTTTAATAAATTTAAAGAGCAATACAAATAGGCTTTGTGAGGCTTTTAACTTTTAAAGTTCAATAATGAGTTATTAGACTCACAACACCATTTCTTTTATATCTAAAATGTTTGTTTCCGCTCTTTGTGTAGTTTAATGTGGGACTTGCATTGTTATTATTAGGCTCACAGCACCCTTTATTTTATAACTAAAAAATTGTTTTCCTATCCTTTTATTGTTCAATGTAGGACTTGAGTTGTTATGCTAGTTGTATTACCATTTATAGTGGAAGATTTAGCAAAAGGAAAGTTCAAACCGTCCTTAAATTATGCCACAAAATGATGTATATTAAGTGTCAAAAAGTCTCTTAAGAACATGACTAAATATGAAACCCACTAGTCGGTAAGCGGTTAATAGTATCATTAATCTATAATATGTTACGAACAAACATCTTTAAGTAACATTCAAGAGTCCAAATCTCTCCCTCTCTCTCTTGTTCATCATTCACTTCACCAATTTTGTTCTATATATTTCATTAACGAAAACACTATCCAAGTTAAGTGTAACCAAACATGTTTTTCCCTTTTATTATTACTGCCTCCCCACAAACTACTCATATTTGTTTCTCAAACTGTAACACCATCCTTATTTTGCACATTAATCGCTCTTAAACTTAGTATAATCTCCATTGCCATCACCATAATTTTAATGTGATGTCAACTTTTGTATCTAATTCCTTGTCTTTACTTCCTTTTCCCCTTCATAATCTAATCAGGAATGAAAATCAAAGTGGAGCCCTAAATCTGAAATGGAAATGACAGCAAAAACAAAGAAAGAGAGAGCAAACAAATCAAAACAAGAAGAGAATGAACGCAAATCGGAACCCTAAATCTGAAACCACTTATCTTTCGAAGAGAGAAGAGGCATCATCGGAGATGTTGCCGGAGAATAGAACTTGCATCATCGGAGAAAGAAATCACGTCGTCGTTGAGAGCAAGCGAGCTTTGTCGTTAAGGAGCTAGCGAGCTTCGTCGTTAAGGAGTACACGAGCTTTGTCGTCGAAGAGAACTTGTGTTTGCAGCTTCGTCGAGTGAGAGAGAGAGTTTCGTCGAGTGAGGAGTGAGGAGTGATGAGTGAGAGCTTAGTTCTTTTTAAATTTTATTTTTTTTTTTTACTTCTTTTACTTTTGAAACTGTAGCAGTTCGCCCAAACTGCCACGAAATGCTGATCAGTAGCAGTTTATTCTAACGGCTGATAGATATGCGCTGTTGCAGTACCATTTTGTGGTAGTGTGAGACATATATGATTATAGCCAAAAGAAAATAGACTAGATCCTCAATTTCGTCCCTATCAATTTTCACTTCGGTGAACTTTGTCTTTAACAAAGAATTTTGATCAAAATCATTCTTGCAAAGTTTAAAAGTCAGTCAACTTTAGTCCTTTTATCACTTCTCCTAATGATGATAGTTGACGTAGCTTATAATGGAGGGACTAATATGATTGTTTTTTGTATTTTGTAGTGATGATTTTGGCCTTAAAATTTATATAATTATGTGTTATGCCAGTTGTCGCCATTAGAAAAATAATGGAAGGACTAACATAATAGGCTTCATCATTTTGTAGGGACAATTATAGCCAATTTTTTTTTTTGATAAAGATGAAGTTAACCGATGTTAAAATCTACAGGTACGGAATTTGCCTAATGTCTAGTTGTTATTGTATCACTTAAAAAAAAATTCACACTAACAAGTCACATGTAGTAAATCCTTTATTAATTAAAATGTATAGAAATTGAATTCAACAAATATTATTTTGATGAATATAATAATTTTAATTAGCAGCTTATACTATGTGTGCAATTGTGCAGTTATAGCCTTGTAAACTCGACCTTACAATAAATAGTAGGTAACTTATTACAAGGCTAGGAACACGATGCATTAGTCTCAAACATCCTACGGAATTGATCTAGCTAGAATCCATGCATGCATAGTGCTTCTACCGTGTTTCCTTGTTTGTTATGTTTTCTCATCAATCATCTTTGAAGTAAACTACATCTATCTTAATGCTTAGCTTCAGCTGCTTATGAGAAGAACTTGTAGTTCTTGGCAGAAACGATGATATTCCTCATAGCACCAATTGGAGATAATGTCATCAGCGCTATTCCAATAATTATGCAGGCCTACAATTTAAGGATGGGAAAGACAATTAGCTCTGATGGCTCAGTACCCTGTTAAATTTAATAGGAGCCTATTTAAGTTGTCAATTAACATACCCAGTTGATCATCCAAGACAAACCAAATTTCTTGGGTTTCTTGAGTTTAAGCCAAATGATACATGGCAGCTGCAAGTAGGATTAAAATAAGACCAATTAAGCATGTAGATTGGGTTGGAAATAATACGTATGATCATTGATCTATAATGCATAACATTCTCTATGAAGCTAAAACAAGAGAGGAAAAAAAAAGACGGATCCGTTTTGCTTACGAAGTATGTTGTTGGGGCAAAGGCAAATCCTCCCAGAAATCCAAGAAGAGAACCAAAGAAAGGGATGCATATGCCAATGAACATTGTCAATCCTGCAAAAGTAGGTTAAAAGGTTGGCTAAAAAAAAATTTGAGGCACTCAAAAAAAAGAAAGTGATTGATGAGTAATCACATACCAACATATAAAGTGCGAGTTGTTAATCTGAGTGCAAAACAAGGTGGGAATTTCAAGGTCTTAACCATGTAGGTTTCTATCATATCGAATACCGGCATTGCAAATACCTGTTGTTCACAAAGCAATCAAATGTGCAAATTAATAACATTATTGATTTCAAAAGGTTTTCAACTATTTGAAGCGACTTTCTTTCTATTTGTTTCTGTTTTGTTTTTTGTTTTAGAGTTCTGCTATACGTACAGCAAAAACAATACACCATACATACACCTTGTACTTATATACATAAAGTTTGTGTTTTAACTCATGTAATGTTTGTGCACTTAATTAAGTATAGTTAAGAGTATAATTTATAAGTTTGTAATATTTGTGCATTTGTGAGAATAAAGTTTGTGCATTATTAATAGTGTATGTATGGGTGTATAAAATTGGGTGTACATGTAGCATTTTTGTTTGTTTTAATTCACATGAGAGAGAGAGAGAGAATTATGAAAGGTCACCTGGTAGCCTCCAATGACGTGGACAACAACAAACAAGTTAGCAGCAGCAATGAGCCAAGCAGGGCGTTCTAGTGTGATGAGGATGTTGTCATCGACAGAGTTTCCAAACATGTAGTATCCAATCCATGCAACGGGGAAGTAGCAAAAGGCAACCCCAATGTATGCCAAGATAACCCCTTTCCACATGGGCTTCTTGGAAGGGTTCTCTGGGGTTGAAGGCATTGTTGCTTGTATCTCCAGAACCACGTTGTGCCCTGCATATGCAAATGCTACATCCCCCAAGGCAGAGAAGAAGTTGAACATGCCATCAGCGGTGCTTTTCGATTTTAAACTATAGTCCACATCTGCCGCAACCCCTCTCTTAATAGAAGCAACCCAAGCGATGGTCGAGTAACTGCTCAACAGTTCAACATCCATGCATCATTCAGTATTTATTATTCTTTTTAATTAATTTGGTCCTTAATTAGATCCATGAAAAGGTAATTAGAGGAGGGATTGAATTAATTACGTCAAAGACATGACAGCAGCACTGAAGGAGATAGCAGAGATAGAGTTGAAGCTGGGGCATTGCGCAAGAACAAAGTTGACAGAAGCGAAGATGATAATCCAATAGGAGGTCTTGATCTCCTTGCAGTCAGGGCAGAGAGTGTCATGGGCCTTCTTCAGTGATTTGCCTCCAGTGACCATGTAGACAATGCAGGTGCCAACTTCAACAACTACCTGTTGGGGAACCACGATCCACAGGCCAAGCTTCTCACCAAAGGCTTCTTGGCCCAACTCATGGTACCTATCGAATCTCTTGCCAGGCACCATTTCGTGCATCTCAACCATTTGCCATAATGTGTATAAGGTGATGATCCATGACATGATAAGGACGGTAACACCAGGACCCCTATTAGGAATATTCATTAGTTCAATCATTAGGAACACAAATATTATAACAATGAATTACCAATTGAAAATTAATACAGTTATATGAGAGAATAAATAACGTAATATTAATTGCTACAAACCTAGCTAGCTCAGCTCCATTGCGGCCAAATACATACACACATCACATAAGAGATCGTTGCGACTATTCAAGCTCTTCCTCTAACTCGAATAGAGAGGAAATTGTATCAAATATGCATGCTTACTATCGCTACATATCTATCTATTGATGATGTATAATTTTTTACACCAATCAGCGCGCTAGCTGTTATGTCAGCTTATTGGTACATGTAACAATCTCTCACAATTATAACATCTTCTCCCTCAATCAATTATTTAAGTCCTTCATGGAAAAATAAGTATTAGAGGATGGACAGACGTACCATCCCATATGTGACATGGCATAAGGAAGGCTGAGGACACCAGCACCAACCATGGCCGTGAGGTTATGGAAAGCTGAGTACCACCATTTGGCGTTTCTGGAAGCAGTTACAGGAAGCCAATCATCAATGTTCTTTTGCGAGGCTGCAGCGGCAGCGGCATCACTCTTTTCCTGACTGTGACCCATTTCTGATTCCTTAATTTTCACCCCACCCACCCACAGACCCTAGTTTTTCCCCTTGCCCTTAGACACTACAAATTTACTTGTCAAGGAAGGAAAAAGAATATATAAGCATGTGGTCGCGGTGAGCGGAACTTAACACGGCAACAGAATTTGAACTGAAATTTTTATAGAAACTCGAAGGACATTGAAAGTAGCTATAATTAGAAAACAATAGTCGTTTAGTTTGAATGACACATTGTCACATGTGTTTCAATTCTTGGCATGAGCTAGTTTCTCGGGTATCTCTTAGACCACCGTCATGTCAACATGGGGTGCATATTTTTTCCAAACTGTTTGATTGAGATGGAGGAAACAATGTCTATTATGAAAAGCTCCTTTTGTGTTGTAACAATAAGATCAAATTGTTTGCTATATATTTTTGTCTTTCATTTTTTAACATCATAAATTTTTTTAATATAATTTCGTATTAATCATCATATAACTTCCTTTTACCTCTCATCTCTAATTTGTTAGATAGAGGAAAAAATGTCTAGAGGAAAAACTCTTTTTGTGCTGTAACAATAAGATATAATTGTTTGCTATTTTTGTCTCTCACCTTTGATATATTCATATTTTAATATAATGTCATTGACTATTAATCATCATATAACTTCCTTTTGTGCTGTAGAAATACTAATAGCCTCTCATCTTCCATTTGTTACATGGAGGAAATAATGTCTACATGAAAGCCCTTTTTCTGTTGTAACAAGAAGATAAAATTGTTTGCTACTTTTGTATCTCATTTTTTAGCATCATATTTTTTTTAATATAACTTCTTAAAAAGTTGAGTATTAATAATCATATAACTTGCTTTTGCGCTGTAGAAACACTAATAACTTCTAATATCTGATTTGCTACATGGAGGAAACGATGTCTACAAGAAAATCTCTTTTTGTGCTGTAACAATAAGATAAATTGTTTAGTATTTTTGTCTCTCATTTGTTAACATCATATTTTTTTAATATAATTTCGCAAAATATTGAGTATTAATCATCATATAACTTCCTTTTGCACTGCAGAAATACTGATAGCTTCTCATCTCCAGTTTGTCACAGAATCGAAATTGATGGGCATATGAATCAGTTGATCAGGTTGATACGTAGTAAAAATAGATCAAAGTACTCTTCAAAAAGAAAAGTACACTGTTGAAAGTACTTCCTCTATCCACCTTTAATTGTAACTATAATGTGTATATTTATTATTGACTCAATATACTTGGATGTATATGACATCTAGATGCATTGAATCAAGAATTACCACAAGGAAATTGGTATTTAGTGGAGGAGTGACTCAACTGCTGATATTTCATTAATCAAAGACATATAATGGCGATTTGATGTAACCGTCGTGAAATGTAAACACTTTGCGGCGGTTTATTGTTGCTAGTGGCAGTTGCTAATTTTAAAAAATAGGAAAAAAAACAGAAAGAGGAAATTAGAAAAAAGAAAGAACATATAAAACATCATTTGTTTCATAGAACCTTCTTACTCTAGCTCTCTTTCACCCCGTGAAAAAGATCCTCTCTCTAACCTTGATGGCTAGGTTTTGATGAAAACAAGAACATCAACAAAAAGCAAGAAAAAGGCAAAGACACAACTGAAGAACTGAAGAGCTCAACCAGTCAAGTTATTAAAGGTTCAAGTGTTTTTACCTTAAAGTTTAATAGTTAGCACTTGTTTATGATAGTATGGTTAATGACTCATAAGGTTTTCATTCTAACAAGTCTAACATCTTTCCTAAAACCCTAAAATCAATTAGCAACACTTTTCTAGGGTTTGCAACACTTCAAAAACACTTTGCTGAGTGAGTAATCGATTACACACTTATGGTAATCAATTACCATCATCAAAAATTTGAAAATATGATATTTTCTGTGTGTGTAATCGATTACACACTCAAAGCAATCGATTACCACCACACAAAATTTGAAAATTGGCAACGGTTATGGGTGTAATCGATTACCACACTTGGTTAATCGATTACCTACACGAACTGGTGTGTTTTTTTATGAAACAATGTGTTGTTTGGCATTTTGAAGCCATGACAATGGTTCATGAAGAGGCACCTATGCCTATATAAGTGCCAAACTCGTGCAAATTCACACACCAATCCAGAACTACAATCTTTTATCATCATTTACAAAGTTCTGATCAATTTTCAATCCAAAAACTCAGAAAGCCTTTGAGCCTTAATTGTCATATCTGAAGTGCTTTCAATTCAAGAAAACTTCCAACCCTGAATTTAGGATTGGCAAATCCATTGTATTACTTCTTCAACAATTGTGAATCAATTATGGCACTATAGTGTTCGGTGTGGTCTTGTAAACACCGTAGTGTTCGGTGTAATTCTGATTATCACCGTAGTGTTCGGTGAAGGTACTGTGTAACCAGGGGAACAAGTTTGTTCTCTTGAATTTGTCGGTGTAAGTGCCTCGGTTGTGAGGTTGTACACAACACAAGATTACATAGTGAAAAATCTCTGAATCAGAACAGGGGACTGGACGTAGCCTTCGGTGGTTTGAAGGTGAACCGGGATAAATCTTTCGGTGTGATTTCTCTATCCCTACACTCTTTACTTACAGAAATTTATCTTTCCGCTGCATTATCAATCTTAAGCTTTTTGATTATTACTGGTTATTGAATTCAAGTTTCAAAATTAGGGTTTGAAGCCACTTTCCTTTTTCAAAGAACCAAAATAAAAAAAACGTGCGTGAAACCTAATTCACCCCCCTCTTAGGTTGTTATCTGTAGTTACACACCCAACCCCAGTACACTCCACCGTTGCACCACCTCCATTAAGCTGACCACCACCTATCCCACCACCACTCACAACAGCAACCACCTCGTCCCCTTCCATCGTGACACAAAGAGGTCAGATGTGGTTTTCTTAGTGTGAACGGTGAAGAACATTGACAAGCATTAATGGAGGCACCAAGGCAGATTTTCAAGGAAGGGTTTCTATCATTTTTTACCAACCCAATGGAGCTTGACCCAGCGTAGCCTGCTTCATTTTGCCCCAATTTTCAAAAAAGGTCAAATTAGAAACCCTAACTCTGGTCTCTTTCTGTTTTTGAATGGCTTGTCTCTCTCTATTTTCTCTTTCTCTAGTGGTGACAGGATCTCTACGAGGGGGACTCTGGCAAGGCTCGATGTGACGGGACTGAGTTTGGTTGGGTGGCACTCAATTTATCTAACAATAGAAAATTGGGTACGTCAAAGGGTGACAACGATAACGGCAAACCCAGTATGGAATCTTCTTTGCTTTTGTTGTTGATGTATTTAGCGTAGCTGTGAAAGTAGTGATAGACTATGCTCAAAGTTGTAGAGCTTTATTTCATCTTTTGAACCGTATTGGATGTGTAACATTATGGAATCTACAACTTGTTGTATGCTTGGAATATAGAGATAGCGTAATAGTCACAATTTGCGTAGGAGAGAGTCAACTTGATGCCCACACTCTATCATGTTGCAATTGCGAGATATGGAGCTTGAAATAAAGTTTGGGGGAAATAATCCTTCATTCTTCCTTGAGTTCTTGTTTCATCTTAGTGTCGAGGTGTGTTCCTATGCAAAACAACACTCAAAGAACGAGTGGTTAAATGCTTAAGACCTTTGAGCAAATATTTCCAATAAAATGGCACAATTTATTCACATTTCACAAAACTAAATTCTATAAGGACATATCACAAGTTAGTGTTAATTCCTTATTCTTATATACAGTTCAACAATAAAAACATGTGATTAAAGTGAGGAAAATAACTAAATATATGTGGTGCATCAATTTCACACACTTAAACTATTGCATGCCCTCATCCAAAAAAGTTTAAAATAAATGAAAAAGAAATGAAAAAAAAAGAAAAATCTTTTTGGGCGGCGACATTGTTTATATCCCTTTACAAAATTGCAAAACTCAATGAGGCAGTTAAGCCGACTCTGAAAACAAAGTTTCAAAAGGCAAAAAGGAAAAATGCAAAAGGAAGAAATGGAAGAAGAGAGATATTAACTGGTAATGACATGAACATGGATCCAAAATCAAGTTTCTAATGACATTGCTAGTGCAAAAATGAGTAGCAACAAATTTGGCACATGAGTGATCTCGTTGAGCTTACCCGGTCTGTGTGTTTCAATCTTTACTCAGTGTATAGGGTATTTTATAATCTCAAGCACCTCACAAGAATTTTCTTCATAAACTTGATATTCATCTAAGTTACCACACTTGAAACACATAGAGGATAAATTTCAAGAGGACTTTTATTTTGTTGTAATGGGGCTAGGGACAAAGGTAGGATCTTTATGGTCAAGTGGATTGAAAACTTAGGACTTCAGAGGAGAATTGTCATATGTGCAAAAAGAGATAGTTGGCATTCCGCTTGAAGTTTAACTAATCTCCAACTCAAACTCTTATCTATTTTGTTGCCAATATAATTTTTTCTTGGTGATAATATATTACACACATATTTTTCTTTTCATATATTTTTTTTCTTTGATCCATAGAATACTCTGACTTCTCAAAATTTTTTTCTTCATTGAATACCCTTAATGGAAATTCCCGCATTTGGTCAAGCACATATGAAAATGGGAAACTAATTCTCTCTTATTCCTAATTTTAGGTGGTTCATGGTTTCTCTAGTTTTGAGTTCATGTTGTGTTGAAACAAGAAAATATGGCTTTAAGGCTCGAATGGGCTATCAAAGGTATGTTGTGGGGTTGGTTTTTATGGTCGTGGGCTCAAAACAAGAAAAATTGCCTCTGTCCCTTATAAATCTTGAGATGTGATCCAAATTGCAACATCAGAGAATAAAACAAGTTTAGAATATGTTTACCTATGAGTATGTTCACACATCAAAAAGTATGATTGGTGTGTGTGATACTATCCATTCATTAGGCTCAAAATCTCAAAAAGGCTAAGATTCAACTTGATCATAGATGCTTTAATTCATCTCTACTTTATTTAACACAACAATGTAATTTAAGAATATTTTTTCAATCCAAACATTAACCATTATTAGTCAAATTCTCTTTTCCATGCATTTTTTTTTAAAATTTTATAACACATGCACACATAAGAAAACACATAGAGTTCACGGAAGAAAGCGTTGAGCATTAAGTGAGGAACAAAATTCCTCCACACTTAGTCTTAACATTATTCCTTGTGTTTTACCCCAAGTGGAAACAAGGGAACTCACTACATCTTCAGGGTTCTTCTAACCATATCCCTTGAATATAATTCCCATGATATACATCAAGAGTATTTAAAATTTTGAAATGTACATACCTCTGAAAAGGATTGCTCATTGAGACAATGAATTACTTCCCAAGTCATGTAACTAGAACTACTCTTGATATATCTTAGGATGATTAACTAGAACTCTTGATATATCATGAAGAAAAAATTTTGAAATTTGGTTTAAAGCAAACATTAAACTACTCATGTTCTACTAGAAATTGTAGAGATAAGCAAACGAATTCGATACTTGAAACACCCCACCATTTCGACGATTCTGAGCACTGTCTCAAAATACCTTTTTCCCCATGACACTTGGTCATTCGGCCATGTGTGTGTCACCACCTCCTTTAAAAGAGTAATCATGTCATTTGCCTCGTAATTTTTTATATTTCACTTGGAAAGTTAAGACCCTTTCATTCAGGGATTCAAATGATTCCTTTCTTCCTTTCCATTCGTGCATTAATCCTCTCGCACCTCCATAAAAACAAAACCTATCGAGAGAAATGATAGGACGTAACTTTGGGGATTTGTCTCTGCAAGTTCCCTCAGATACATTTCAATTTTCTTGCAAATTAGAAGCTCCAAACACGGCCATTCAAGGCCAATTAATATGGAAGTGAAAACATTTCCTTTTAAACTTTCCTTTGAGAATTCTTGAGGCTTCGAAGTCGTTTCCTCCAAAACCTTCTTGTTCTTTCTTTAGCCAAGACCTAAAAATCACTACTCCATTCACTTCTTTTCATCATTATGTGTTGCAATTGCACAAAGATCCATGGAGAAATAATTCTCTAAGTCTTACTGAACTAAATAGGAAACTTTTCCCTATGTCTCCCACAAGCCAATTCCTCGAAAAGCGATTCTTTACTATCTTCACCGGCACCTCCAAAACTCCATAGACATATTCACCATTCATCCCTCACTATCTCATCAAAAAGAGACACCTTGTGATATCTCATCCTTCTTGCTGCAACCGTCACTTCCTTTCTTTGAAAAAAAGTTCTCAAGAGAACTCTTCTTTTCCTTGACCACGTGTGTGATGTATCATCGTCACTTCTTCACCACAAGGTGTGACATATTGCACTTCTCTAGAAAACTAGAGATTTAAAAGAAAACACATATATGGCCATAGTCTCCATAATAAATGGAACCGCAAGTTCCCTACTTTCTTTTTATCCAGTGATGCCCACGCATCTGAAAACTTACGCCTCAGTTTCCTTGTTATTAGAATGAAAGCCCACTAAATCGAGAACCATTTATAAATTCTCTCAACACATCTCATGTTATCAAAAATTATACTTTGAGAGAATCCTTCAAGGAATTATAGTGGGCAACCGAGTGTCTAGGAAAAAGGGGAAAAACATTTCCTTGAGCCTCTGGTGGTCAGGTAATCCCTAGTGAGTCCCATCGGCCAATCGATGGCCTTAATTACCTCATATTCGTGCTTAAATACCCAAGGGGTGTCTTGGTGACAATTCATATGTCATTCCAAACAGCTTAAATGTCTTTGTTTCGGTCTAGAGCCATCCTAAAAAAATTATGTCTTGTTCAAAAATAAATAAATAAGTAAATAATAATAGTAATAACAATAATAATAATAATAGTAATAATAATAATAATAATAATAATAATAATGACAAATAAATAAAAATATAATGGATGATGAATGATAAGATTTTGTGTAAAATAGGTGTAAGAATATGTAGTTTGGGACTTAAAGTGTAATAGAAACATGTACAAAATAAATAAATAAGAAATAATAATGATGAAAGATAAATAAATAAATAACTAAATAAATAAATTATACTAAGTGATAAAATGAAGTATGAAGATATATAACACATTAAAATATTATTGTCCCAACTTAGAGTCATTTCAAAAAAATTGTGTTCATTTTCTCACACAGTTAACCATTATGGCGTTACGTGTGGTCATTAGAGCCCGATGATCGTTCTCTTTTCATATGAGGTCTTTTTAAGACCAAATTTGAGTTTTTAATCCCTTTTGAAGGAAAATAAATAATTTTACCTACTTTAAATCAATTTTAATTTTTTAAGATTAAAATGCCTCTTTTTGAGTCTCAAAACGACCCGAATTGCGCCAGAAAACTCTACGAGACATCTATTGGTCACCACACACATATGATGACACGTGGTGTGACACGTGTCGCCATGCATGTTCTCCTCTTCACCACATAGCCATTCGGCCAACACACAAATTCTGAAGGCAATTTTATTGCCTTAATAAAATGAAAAGAAAAAGGAAAAGACTATCATTATCATCAAATTCTCTAATCATAATTCAAAAACCAAAAAGGCTTCCTCTTTCCCCTCATATTCAGATCTCTCTCATGGTCATGCAGCACTCATGCATGCTCAAGTGAGTTTCATTTCCGTAAAAGAAAATTAATTATGCACAAGAAAGGAAAGATCATAAGCTTTTCTTGAAAATTCTCTCAAAGGTCCAGCGGTTATTTCAGCCACTTCTCTCCCTCTCCTCCACAAAAAACAGCTCCCTTTCTTCCTCCTCTTCATCCCACGGCCACCGACCAAGCCACCATCACCTCACAGCCATAAGCAACAAGACCGGCCACCGTTGAGGTCAAAATAGTCATGCATGCACCATCGGCCACCACCCTCAAGATCTGCCACTCTCATTCTCACCACCATTTCTGCATCATCATTCCAGATTTTTCAATAGGTAGGCTTCCTGGCCCCATCGGAGTCGGGGGTGTTCGCCTTCAGGAAAAAGGCTAAGCTTTTCTAAATCTTTTTCTCTAATTTTGTTGTCAATAAATCTGTTATTGCATGTTGATTTAAGAACTGAGTTTGAATGCTTGATTTGGTTTTGGTTGAGACAAATTTAATAGAGAAATGCATGCAAGGATTTTAGCTAGGATTGTTAGAGAAATCTTTAGAAAAATTGTGGAGCTGTTTGGTTTGTAGGAAAACTGCATGCAGGGAATTTCATTTTGAAAAACTAACCATGTTTTTGAAATCTACATGAAAAATTGAGTGGGAGTGTTGAGTTTTAAAATTTTTGGAGTCCCGACGCATTTTTCAAGTAAATTGAATAAACAAACGTTTTTGGGCATAAAAGGGCAAAACGAAAATTTTGAGAATTTGGATTGAAAATCTGGGTTCATTACTATGAAAATGAGTTTGGAGCTATCAAAAACCTTGGGGTGGAGTCTTGGGCCCTTTGGGTTTTTGATAACTAAAATTGTTAAGAAAATCGGGAATTTTGGGTAACAATGTTTTTGGGCATAAAAGGGCAAAATGGAAATTTTGAGAATTTGGGTTAAAAATTTGGGTTTATTACTATGAAAAATGAGTTTAGAGCTATCAAAAACCTTGACGTGGATTCTCTGGCCCTTTGGGTATTTGATAACTAAATTTTCAAGAAAATCGAAAATTTCGGGTAATAAGGAAATTATGTGCGTTTTGAGCGGTAATTAGGGAGTTTAAAGAAAGTTATGACAATCGAGTTAAGAAGAAAGAAAGCGACAAGAACCAAATCAAAGTATTCCAAACTAGAAGTTTCTGGTCGTAAAAGAGACGACCGGGTGAAACTTATGAAACCTCCCTGATATATGTCTGTGCAAGTAGTCATTTGAATGTATAAAATTATATGTTGAGTTATGTGCTAGTTGTACTTGCTATATGTTGTAATGACAGTTGACATGCATCATGAGAAATTGAAGGTCACCAACTAGGAGAGTTAGGGTGACCTTAGGTTAGATCGCTAGAAAATTTAACGCTAAAGTTAAAAAGATAATAAATGAATACCAGAATTGAATGAGACTATAGGCAGTTTTCGACCAAATAGGTCAATGTACCCTAGTATTGATGACGTAGAAGATGTTTAGGAAATTCTCTTTTTAGAACGTCACAGGACAACCCTTCATCATCTCACAGGGGATGGTTATGTTAAGAAACAAAATTAACCCCTCCAGAATGTCACTGGACAACCCCTCACCATCTCATAGGGGATGGTTATGTTTTACGCTAAATGCGTCTGTGGGTCGCTACCACACTGGTTTGAGCTCAACCTAAGAAAAGAAGGATGTACCCTAATGGTGGCGACGGTCACCTGATGGGTACATGGAGGGAAAGAAGGTTGTACCTCAATTTAAACTTCTGACGGGCACATAAGTTGATCCCCACTAGCCCCACATCCATGGTATTCATGAGTCAGATTTCAAAGTTTCAGTTCAGAGAGAGATATATGTTTATGCCATAGGGCAAACACAACGTGATTTGGTATCACAAGCGTTTCCTTCAAGTTTTTGTAAAGTAAGAGTACACGTGGCCTAACGTCATGAGATGTTTACGCGTTTAAGATTAGAAAGCACGATGTCATAAAAGTAGATGATATCAGATTAGTTTCCCTTGACACCGAGTAAATAGATAAAGTTGCTCAGGACTAGTATGGATTTAAAATCAAATAGGGAGTCTTAGTTATTCAGTTTACGTATAGAGACCCCCTGACCTGCGGGATTATGAATAAATGAAATAGCAGAGTCATTCCCACAGGATTCCCACTGAGGACGCAGGTTCTCACCCTACGTTTACTTATGTTCCCAGGGAGCAGACGCAATAGCAAAAGTCATCTTCTGATGATAGCAAGAGTGAAGGGCATCACTTCTAAGTTCTGGAGCTCGCACAGGGCATGCAACTATCATGGCGAGTCATCCTCCGACAATAGCAGGAGTGGGGAGCATCATCTCTGAGTTTCAAAGTTTGTGCAAGGAATGCTGCTATCGTGGCAAGTAGACGATCCTGTATAATTAGGCTCTTATACATGTTATTTTCTTTTGCCAATGGGACAGTGGGGTAGCTACACTACAAGTCCCATGTGTAGCTAATACGCTATACTTGATGTATATATGTATATATGGTTAGTTGTGGCATATGTAAAATCCTGGACTACTTGGTGTGTATGTGTGAATGATAATGACCGTATGTTGAACAGGTCTTTGTAGGGAATGGGAAGTTGGGAGGGGGGGTTTATATTTACAT
Organism: Nissolia schottii; assembly: GCA_003254905.1. Taxonomy (NCBI): domain Eukaryota; kingdom Viridiplantae; phylum Streptophyta; class Magnoliopsida; order Fabales; family Fabaceae; genus Nissolia; species Nissolia schottii. The sequence continues at coordinate 234,408 of QANU01008245.1, forward strand.
AATTTATTCAAAGTCTGAAATCTTTCAAGTATCAGACAAATTAAATGATGGAGAATTAATTGTACATTACTTGGTACCATATTCCAACAATAACTTAAAAACCAATTGACAACAGCCTTGAACGTTTTCAGAATCCCTTTATAATGTACAACGAAATCCGAAAGCTTCATTCCTTAACACATATTGGACTAATATTTTTAGTTTTTATTCTAAATTGTGTACAAGAATTATGCCAATCTTAATAAATCTAACATCAAATCTTTAGTAGAGCATCCACTTTTAGCGTCAAGACTGAATAGAATTAAAAAAAAAAGGTACATAATCAAAACAACCATATTTCCTATATTATTTAAATATATAAAAGTAAATAATCTTTTATAGAAAAATAATAAAAAAATTTCATAAAATATATTGGATGTACAAATATTTCTAATAATCCATGTTATCACTACGCAAGAATTATGTCTATCGTCTACAAAAAAAAAAAAAAAATTATGTCTATGTCGTTATTGTCAGGTGAGCTAGATCTGGTTGTGTTTTAGTAGATAGAAAAAATGATAACAATTTGAAATATAATGGATTAAAATAATTAAAATAAAAAGAAAGAGAATGCACCAAATTGAATATAAAAGTTAACAAAATGCTATAATAGGGTCATTTTTTCTAATATAATTAGATTAAAATTTAAAAATATTATAGTTCTTTGATCACTTCAAATTTTTTAAAGAATTTTTAGGGATGTGAAGATTTTTTATTGATATTAACGGATATATAGCTATGACAACTCAATTGATTGATGTCAGTCATATCACATAAATCAATTTTATTTTAATATTGTAAATAAAATTCAATGGAGTTATAGTCTGCAGTCACTGTAACCACTTACTTTTGGACAAAAAAAATAATATTATAGACTCATTATTATTCGTGAGAGCTAGAACATGGGAACTTATCTTTGATTGGCTAAATAATTTTCACACGAGAAACTCATAAAATTTATTTATTAAAAATTCTAAAGATAAAAGTTTTATTTTCTAAGAAATCGAAACTATGATTTTTTTTATTATTAAAAGTGCTATTACCGATATTTACCAAAGTGATTTTTTATTGTGGGTATTTTAGTAATGAAATTATGACAAGCGATAAATATCATTCTCTTTAAAATTAAAATTTTATTCCATCATGATTAGTAATAGAAGTCATTTAAAGAAATCAAAGATTTTCTACCTTAAAGGAGAAGTTTTTATTGACTAATTATGATTTGAAGAGATGAAAATAATGGGAAGAAAATCTCAAGGAGCGTCTAATATTAATATTTAGGTGCATTGTATCTAAGACGGATAACGAATTCCTCATTTCTATTTAAACAAATCCATCGTGTTGCCTTTATCATTACTGATTTTTTCCTCTGTTATTATTGGTAAAGCAACCCCACACAAAACGATAATGACAACCCGTGAAGTACTTGTTTTGCTTGTTGAGAGGAATCCTCCTCAATCGAAGCTTGATGCGCTTGGGGTTACTTCTTGGAACACGTACGTATCTTCCTAATAATCTTTTCTAAAATACTTGAAATCTCAATCTGTTTGCACACGCTCGTATGGTTTACGAGATGTAAAATCAAATACATTTTAATAATGATTCTTGTTTTGTGAAATTCTTTACGTTAAAAAGCCATGGAAATATGGCGATTGAATGTTGGAAAGAAATAACTTCCCAATAGGTTTTTGTGACTCAACTTATATATCTTTTATACATTTTAATAGTGATACATATATAGAGTGGTATTATGCTTCGGTAAATGAAAATAAATACTAGTTTCTTTTCTAGAAGAAATGATTTTCGTATCATAACAATGACAATCCAATTATCTTCTTAAAATTTATATATTTTTGTATTCGGCTTTATTCTTGCATTTTAATTTGGTGTTCCTTTTCTATGCTTTCTTATTTCTAATTTGCAATATTAAACATTTTATATTTTACGCTAACCTATACTTTCACTTATGGTCTTTTATTTACTTGATAGGTGGGAACACGGTGTAGCCAAACTTCCATGGTTTTTTGATGGTAAAGAGACTATATATATGCTCGAGGGAAAAGCAATCGTTACTGCTGACGGCTATGAAGGATCTATTGAAATTGTTCCTGGTACTTTCGCTGTGTTTCCAAAAGGATTGAAAACCAATTGGGACATAGTTGAACCTATGAGGAAGTACTGCCTCATCGAAAATTAAGGGAGCCGAAGACCTACTTGTAAAGGCTGAATTATCCTATGTAAAAAAGAATAATAATGATAATAATAATAATGATGAAATGATGAGGCTATTGCAGATCATTCCTATATGACTATATTAAGCCTTTCATTGAATAAGATTGTACATTTAATAATGTCTTAATGAAAATAATCAATTAAGTTTATCATCTATTGAATTAAACATATTTCATTATATCATTTGAATTACCTTTGAAACTGCTATAACCTAGTCATACACCAGTTTGAGCAATAAAAACATTGAAAAGCGTTTCATTTTGAAACTTTTTTCTTTAACGAGAGTTATGTTAATAACTATTTTTTAAATATGATTAGACTAGTTTGGTAATTTTTTCAACAAGCAGTTCTGTTTTTTAAGAGAATGTATTTATAATTTGTAGCTATTGCGACCAATCTAAGAGGTCATACGAGCAATCAGTAGTGGGTAAAGTATCCAAACCAAGAGGATTACATTAGCCAAACACTATATCCAAAATTTAGAAGGCTATTTTTAGGAGTTCAAAATAAGCAAACGTAAATAACGAAACAAAATTAAAAAAAAATCATAATCTAGGAAATTATAAATAATTTAAAACGAAAGTTGAAATAGAATTTAGAAGACATCAAAGGGAATGGGAACATGGGGGGTTTGTATTTACCTAGTTTTTCCTATGATTTATTCAAAGTCTGAAATCTTTTTTCAAGTATCAGACAAATTAAATGATGGAGAATTAATTGTACATTACTTGGTACCATATTCCAACAATAACTTAAAAACCAATTGACAACAGCCTTGAACGTTTTCAGAATCCCTTTATAATGTACAACGAAATCCGAAAGGATTATTCCTTAACACATATTGGACTAATATTTTTAGTTTTTATTCTAAATGATGTACAAGAATTATGCCAATTTTAATTAATCTAACATCAAATCTTTAGTACAGCATGCACTTTTAGCGTCAAGACGGAATAGAATACAAAAACAAAGGTACATAATCAAAACAACCATATTTCCTATATTATTTTAATATATAAAAGTAAATAATCTTTTATAGAAAAATAATAAAAAAATTTCATAAAGTAAATTGGATGTACATGTGAGATTTCATGATAAATCAAAGATGATAAGCAGGGGAAAAATCAAGAGGCAGAGACTAAATATGAATAATAATAGTGTATTATTGAAGGTTGTGCATGTTGGTTACAATTAAGTGCCAATATATAGGCCAATAATAGAATCATAGCTTAAATGATAGAATCAAATTAAATCAACCTAAATTTGTTATGAATAAGTCAAAATCAATCACAGATATACTAAATATACTAATTTATTTCTAACACCCTCCCTCAAGCTAAAGCTCATTTAGCTTTAAGCTTGTCACAAACAACGAGTGCTAAGTCCAATTTTTAGGTCCTTTTTTGTGAATTCTACACACAATTTGGAGCTGGGCAGAACCAGCAAAGGCAATAACGGAGGCAACATCAGAAGTTGAGCGAAACCAACAAAGGTAACATCGAGAGCTAGGCAGAACTAGCAATTTTGAAGTAGAATTGGATGAAAAGGGCCTCAAAATTAGATTCAGAACGCCAAAGACCTTGGGAAGGGTGCACTAGTCATGCCACCGGCACATGGCGGCACATGTAGATTCCAACGACGGCAACTTGGTGGTTAACTCTTCTAGTGACAACGAATATGATGGTGGTGTCGGGTACCATTGCTCAGTAGAAGATAGAGATAATAATAGTGGAGGATTTTTTTTTTTTTTTTGGGAATAGAGGAAGCGAAAACAAAGAAGGAAAAAATTGAGAATTTAACATCAGAGTAGCAGAAGTATAAACATGGTTCACGGAGGGTACCATGGCTCTGATACCATGTGAGATTTCATGATAAATCAGAGATGATAAGCAGGGTAAAAATCAAGAGGCAGAGACTAAACATGAATAATAATGGTGTTTTATTGAAGGTTGTGCATGTTGGTTATAATTAGGTGCCAATATATAGGTCAATAATAGAATCATAGCTTAACTGATAGAATCAAATTAAATTAACCTAAATTTGTTATGAATAAGTCAAAATTAATCACAGATATACTAAATATACTAATTTATTTCTAACAGTACAAATATTTTAAGCGTCGATGTTAGCACCACGCAAGAATTATGTCTATGTCGTTGTTGTCAGGTGAGCTAGATTTGGTTGTGTTTTAGTAGGCGGAAAAAAATGATACAATTTGAAATGTAATGGATTAAAATGATTAAAACAAAAAGAAAGAGAATGCACCAAATTGAATGTATAAGTTAACGTAATGCTATAATAGGTTCATTTTTTTTAATATAATTAAATTAAAGTTTAAAATATTATAGTTCTTTGATCAATCCAATTTTTTTAAAGAACTTATTAGGGATATCAAGATTTTTTAAGGATATTAAGAGATATATAGCTATGACAATTCAATTGATTGATGTCAGTCGTATCACATAAATCAATTTTATTTTAATATTGCAAATAAATTTAAATGGAGTTATAGTCTGCAGTCACTGTAACCACTTACTTTTGGACAAAAAAAATAATATTATAGACTCATTATTATTCGTGAGAGCTAGAACATGGGAACTTATCTTTGATTGGCTAAATAATTTTCACACGAGAAACTCATAAAATTTATTTATTAAAAATTCTAACGTTAAAAATTTTATTTTCTAAGAAATCGAAACTATGATTTTTATTATTATTAAAAGTGCTATTACCGATATTTACCAAAGTGATTTTTTATTGTGGGTATTTTAGTAATGAAATTATGATAAGCGATAAATATCATTCTCTCTAAAATTAAAATTTTTTATTTCATCATGATTAGTAATAGAAGTTATTTAAAGAAATCAAAGATTTTCTACCTTAAATGAGAAGTTTTTATTGACTAATTATGATTTGAAGAGATGAAAATAATGGGAAGAAAATCTCAAGGAGCGTCTAATATTAATATTTAGGTGCATTGTATCTAAGACGGATAACGAATTCCTCATTTCTATTTAAACAAATCCATCGTGTTGCCTTTATCATTACTGATTTTTTCCTCTGTTATTATTGGTAAAGCAACCCCACACAAAACGATAATGACAACCCGTGAAGTACTTGTTTTGCTTGTTGAGAGGAATCCTCCTCAATCGAAGCTTGATGCGCTTGGGGTCACTTCTTGGGACACGTACGTATCTTCTTAATAATCTTTTCTAAAATACTTGAAATCTCAATTTGTTTGCACACGCTCGTATGGTTTACGAGATGTAAAATCAAATACATTTTAATAATGATTCTCATTTTGTGAAATTCTTTACGTTAGAAAGCCATGGAAATATGGTGATTGAATGTTGCAAAGAAATAACTTCCCAATAGGTTTTTGTGACTCAACTTAGATATCTTTTATACATTTTAATAGTGATACATATATAGAGTGGTATTATGCTTCGGTAAATGAAAATAAATACTAGTTTCTTTTCTAGAAGAAATGATTTTTGTATCATAACAATGACAATCCAATTATCTTCTTAAAATTTATATATTTTTGTAGTTGGCTTTATTCTTGCATTTTAATTTGGTGTTCCTTTTCTATGATTTCTTATTTCTAATTTGCAATATTAAACATTTTATATTTTACACTAACCTGTACTTTCACTTATGGTCTTTTATATACTTGATAGGTGGGAACACGGTGTAGCCAAACTTCCATGGTTTTTTGATGGTAAAGAGACTATATATATGCTCGAGGGAAAAGCAATTGTTACTGCTGACGGCTATGAAGGATCTATTGAAATTGTTCCTGGTACTTTCGCTGTGTTTCCAAAAGGATTGAAAACCAATTGGGACATAGTTGAACCTATGAGGAAGTACTGCCTCATCGAAAATTAAGGGAGCCGAAGACCTACTCGTAAAGGCCAAATTATCCTATGTAAAAATGAATAATAATGATGATAATAATAATGAAACAATGAGGCTATTGCAGATCATTCCTATATGAGTGTATTAAGCCTTCATTTGAATAAGATTTACATTTAATAATGTCTTAATGAAAATAATCAATTAAGTTTGCCATCTATATGAATCAAACATATTTCATTATATCATTTGAATTACTTTCGGAACTGCTATAACCTAGTCATACACCTGTTTGAGCAATAAAAACATTGAAAATCGTTTCATTTTCAAACCTTTTTCTTTAACGAGTTATTTTAATAACTATTTTGTAAATATGATTAGACTAGTTTGGTAATTTTTTCAACAAGCAGTTCTGTTTTTAAGAGAATGTATTTATAATTTGTAGCTATTGCGACCAATCTAAGAGGTCATACGAGCAATCAGTAGTGGGTAAAGTATCCAAACCAAGAGGATTACGTTAGCCAAACACTAGATCCAAAATTTAGAAGGCTATTTAGGAGTTCAAAATAAGCAAACGTAAATAACGAAACAAAATTAAAAAAAAATCCTAATGAAGTTAATTATGTCTAATTTAAAATGAAAGTTGAAATAGAATTTAGAAGATATCAAAGGGAATGGGAACTTAGTGTCGTGGCTGGAAGTGAAGAATCGAAGACAAGACCAGAAAGCTAGTGACAGCGTCCACCTTCGATCAGCTGAGAGCTTTGTGTCTTCAATTTCAGAAAAAGAAAAGCAACGGTGGACCTTGAAGGATACCTTTGCAATGGTTTTTATATTTATTTTCTGAGTGTATGCTTTGTTTTACAAGTTTTGATTGGTCTCCTTGAGTAACAAGCTTGATTGATTTTCTATGTTTTTCATTCAAAATAATATAATAGGTCTTGCAGTTCATGTTGTTCTATAGTTCCCGAACTTGTATAATAACAGCATCAAAGAAATCTAATGAAAGCATGTTCGCAAATGTGAAGTATAACATTTTATTATTGGACAAATTGAATGTCATCCATCAACAAATTGCTCAATCATAACATATCCTTTATCTGAAATATCAAATTTTGTTGTTACTACTTCCAATTCCCAACACAGGAAAGCAAAAAAATTAGTCAACAAGAACCCCATTTTAAAGAGAAAAAAAAAACCAAAAGCTTTGGCATCTGTCTTTAGTTTGGATCAGAGAAGAACTTGTTGACGGATGGCATAATCTGTGGGGACTTGTTGCGGACGAACTTCCTCACGCTATGTTGTGAATACTTCTCACCCTCTTCGAAATTCTCAAGAATTCCTGCACCTCTATTCTGTTTGGTTACCCTGAAATCACAAAATCAAATTTAAAGTAGTCCAGAAGTAAACATTATATGCACCTAGCTAGATTCAAAGTTCATGTTTAAATTGATTTAGAAATCAATTATTATATGTTTAGAATGGTTAAAAATGGAAATTGATTTTATTTGAATTGAATTTAAACTTAAAATCAGATCAATACCCCCATCAAATCTTATCAAATTTCATAGGATTTCCACACCAAAAGCCATGAGATTTTTGATGAAATCAATTTCTACTTTTTAAAGGAACCAAACATAATATTTGATTTAGAAAAACAAATCAATTTCAATATTTTTCTATTCAAAACACCTCATACACAGCACCAAGCAAAAAAAAAACACACTCATACAGAATATATCCAAAGAAAAGTATTATGCAACTTTCAGTAGTGATTGAGATGAATAAAATTGAAAACTGGTTTCATTTGAATTAATTGTTTGGAATGATTTTGTAAGATAAGATCTGAATTGATTTAGAAATTAATTATTGTAATTGGAAATTGAAATACAATGGTTATGGTGAGTTTTGAGCATAGTTTCCGCAACATGTCAAACAATAATATATAAAACTAAAGGCAATGGCCCATTCGTAATTTATATGTGGCTTTGTAACTTTGACAGAGGAAACCATTGGATCTATACACATGAAGAGAGGTATATGATGAAAGATCCATACCTGACTTCAGGGTTGCCGGTTATGTTCCTCACAAGTTGCATACCGCAGATCCCAACGGCCACCCCAACTGCAGCAAAAAGAGGGTAAACCTATTCACATGACAAGAAACAGAGCCTCATAGTCAGAACATCATCACATCTTGGTCTCTTATAGCAATAATATATATCAGAATGGATCTGGAAATCACAAATCTGCATGTGCTCCATCAACTACTAGAACATTGTACCATCAAAATAACATGACTAAGATTACCAAACACAATTGAAAAAAAAAAAAGGAATGGAAAATGATTGGTATGTTAAATAAAACTAAGGATCTATGAACCACAACATCATTGTACCGGCAAAATGATCTGTTAAGGTGTTACAGCAATGGATCCAAATTGGGACTTGGTAGATATGCTAAAAACTTAATTAGGACAAAGGGTATTTAAAGGCATGTTTTTCATGCATCATCATTACCTCAGGCTTTAACCATCTGTTGGCGGCCATATTGAGAGAGAATTAGAGAGGTGAAGGGAAGGGAAGGGATGAGAAGAACAGAAACAAGAGAGAGGAGAATGTGACTCCCCACCTTCAAGGAAATTAAAACTTGAGGCAAAACTGAAAGACCAAATGAGTTAATGTGGGAAAGGGGTTTCTTTATAGATGTGAGGTTGGTGCCGAATCTGGCGGGGCTTGACAAGTTGGAGAAGCATGTGCGTAACAAATGCAATGACCGCGTCAACAATGTGTGACCGCCGCCTATTGTTTGCCTTTTCTGAATTCTGATGAATGGTTTTACTATTTTCTTGGCCTTCAAGTTTGGGCATTTCCTTTCTTGGAATATTCTTATTCGTTACTTTTTCTAATCTAAAGTTTATTATTTTAGTATGCCTGATTACAACTTTTTACACCAACTTTGACATTTTAATAGCATTTGCGCCTTTCTTTTGGCTAAAGTGAAATCACCTTCACGGACATCAAGTGTAGACATGGTGAATACGAGTATGTAATTTGTGTCCAACTTAATTTAAAATTTCACAAGAGCATAACTACGATAAATATTTTTATAAAAAAAAAAACTACAATAAATTTAAGATATATATTACTAATCTAATTAAAAAAAATACATAGTACTTTTAAACGTGGTGAACATATTTCCAATACTTGCAGATATCTGAGTTTATGAATGTTTTTGTCATCCGTAGGTTGAGAAATACTTGATAAACCTATATTTAGGCCTATATTATCATGTTATTCATCTCATGTGTGCACTACATATCCATACCATATGTCCATATATAAAACAAAACCATAAGTAGAACGAAAATGTCACGTGATGCAACCAAGTTATCTTAACTTTATGATACCATCAAGTACAATCATACAAGATCAAATGTAATATATTTAGCATATAATAACATTTTGCATTCTAATTGTCATTATGTGTGTGTTATATTCTATTTGTCATAATCAAGATATATTGTATTAAATAGAACAACTAAGGAAACTTAGTTCCACAAACATAAGCATAAATAATAAGTATAGACAATTAGAACATATTATATTTGTCATCATCAAAACATATTGTATTAAACAATTAGAACAACTAGAGAAACCTAGTTCCACATTAATCTATAAATATACACTACATTTTTGACCTACACTAACCTAACATCTGTCTTATCAATCTACCAAGCATTTTAATTATAAATCTATAAATTTAACATTGAAGGCATTTCATCAAACACTTCACTTGCACTAAAAGTTTTCATAATTTCAACAACACTAGCATAAATAGAAACACCAAAACGTTATGGTAAAAATATATGTACGTACATGAGGATGTTCACTAGAGGTTATATATGGTTGATCTCATTCAAACACATCAAATTTTCACTTTCATTGCACTACAAACCAAAAATTCAACCCTACAAAATTTCTATAGAGAGAAAAAGATTTTTTTAAAGAGATAGAGATTTTGAATTGTGAAGGAGTCGGTTTGAACCGAATCCTATTTATAGGCAGTGCACAGAAGTCGATTTAAATCGACTTCCAATTTAAAATAAAATATGACTTACATAAAAGTTGATTTAAATCAACTCCCTTTATAACGAAAATAGTTAATTTTGAAAACAATTTCGCAAGTGGTTGAAACAACTTATTTTATTTATTTTATTTTAGTAAAAAATGCTGACTTTATTATAAATGAACGTGAAAACAAATATACCAAAATACATTTTATATAATACGTGTACTATACTAATATTTCTTTAAAAAAGTAATTAAAATTATCAATTATTTATATATTCTTCCAATCTAAATGATGTTTATTTAACATCACGAGTACATTTCATTTGAAGAATACTTTCAGCTAGTTTTTTTCCCCCATGAAACATCAAAATATATGCTTTCAAATTTTCAATATTTCCGTGAAGACCTGGGTGGAAAAAGAAGAACCCAACTTTAACAGCCTGTCTCTACCTACGACCATGAAACAACGTGTATTGAGATGTTTGTCATATATTCCTAATTTAACATATTTTGGAAATTTGAATATATTCCTGACATCAGTGGCGTCTTTTTTATCAAAGAAGAAAGAAAGAAAGAAGAACTGAAATGGAGGATTGGCTTTACTTTAGAACAACGCATTGTTAGATAACTATCAGTTGAGCCTCAGTATCAGCATGTGTCATGGTTATCATGTCAGTTTAACACGCTGAAGGTCTCCGGTAAAAGTCCGGCCGATGCCATCTATTTTGACTTACTTTTATATTTTTAATTATCAATATTAAAGATGTTTACTTTTATTTTTGGAGAAAAGCGTTGACAAGAAAAGAAGAAGAAGAAGAAAAGGCCAAGCAAAAGTGACCCTTTTTCTTGAAAAAGCCTTCTTTTTTTATGTTTGGTGTGTTATGACTAGCTTGATCTCTAGCACCTTAGAATAGAAAATCTAAATACTTAAGAATAGTAGAGGCACGTCTCTTGCATTCTTCTATTTTAGAGGTATGATAGATATGGATCTATTCTGTCTTAGACATCTCATCTCTTCTATATTTTTTTAGATATACAAAATTAACTAAAAAATTACCCTAAAACAAAAATAATTTTAAGTTTTATATTTTCACTTTTTTCTCCAAGCATATTTTTACCTTCGTTGTCTCCATATTTTTGTTCGGTAAACATTGCTTAATGGCCTAAAAGACCAAAAAAGGCAGATCCTTGTCTTGGCTTCCAACTTCTAGATGCTTTGAATTTGCACTACTAATTAATCACCTGGTCGGCTTGTTGAACACATTTATCCTTTCTATAAACGTTTTTAAGTAACGAAAAAAAGCCTACATGACATCTAAGTTAGTGAAAGTATTACAAATGGCTTCTGATGTGACAATTTCTGCTTTTTAAATTTATCCTCTAAATAACTAATGTTTTAACGATGTATCTAATAAAATTTACAAAGATGACAAACATGGCCAGTTTTAAAAGTTGAAGAACGAATTTAAAATATTTATTCTTTAAAAAATAAATTTAAAAAACAAAAATTTAGATGGAAAGAAGGATCGCCGGTAATACCTCCAAACTCAAACAGCGGTAATGAAAATTAGAGAATCTCAACCAACACAAAATGTAAGAATCAAATACAAACTATGGCAATATATAATAAAAAAGGCAAACTAAATTTGTCAAACTAAATTAGTATGTTAATGTATAAGATATTGTGTTATGTTATATTATATTATATTTACAAATAATTTTAATTATAACAAAATATTTGACCATAAATAAAATAATTATAAAATATAAAAAAATTAATCATAAAAATATAAATTAAAAATCTATTAATAATAATTATATTTATCGTCAATATTCATCAATTTCTATTATTTAAAATTTTAATTTATAAAAACAATAATTTATACTAATTATTTAAAATTAAATCTAATATACTCTTAAAATATTTATTATTAGATTTCATTATTTAAAAAAATATATTATGTATAATTGTATGTATATTAAGTATTTATTAATTCAATACCAACGGGAGTTGGTCCAAGTGGTAAGCGGCTTGGTATCGCTTAAGCAAGGTCCCAAGTTCGAGACCTTGTGAACGCAGTTATCCCCGCCTTAGTCAAGGCTAAGCCTTGGATACCGGGTAAGCAATCTAAAAAAAAGTATTTATTAATTCATTGTAATAATAATGATGTTACTGAATACTTATTTTTTATATTAAATATAGTTCATTTAAAATAGATATTTATTAATAAATACTATTATAATTTAATCACTTAATTATTTATCCTAATTTCGTAACAGCGCTGATGTCGGTAATTACGTATTGGGTATCAACAATGACAGATCTAGAAAACTAGAGTTGTTGACCGACTTCAATTATGATCCCTGCATAATATTTTAAAAGCGTAGGTGGTTTCGCTAGTGAGTTCATGTTCCATGCCTCTCAGAATAGCTTTGGTGTTCTTTTCTTGGCTATATAAATACTAAACTACGCCATATGAAATTAATAAGGCCTTAATTGATCCTTGTCATGGAGTTCTTAACACTTGAGTAAGCCCGCAGCATGATTATAGTTAAACGAACGTGAAGACTGATGTCAAGCATCACGCTCAAGCCTCGCCATTTCATTATATATCATATATGATGATATACTATCGGTGGATAATGGGAAATGGTCAACGAATTAAACAAATCATCACAAAAAATAAACATAAAAGGGTCAGCAAATTATCCCCTTTTTTTTTTAAAAAAAGATTCTCTAAAACTAGAAAATGAAGCATGTGAATTCTTAAGTGCGTTTGACACATTGCGTAATAAAGTGATTAAATATAATAGTGATGGTGGGTGGTGGTGGAGGTGATAATAGTGACAATGACAATGGTGATGGTGGGTGGTGGTGGAGGTGATAATAGTGACAATTGTGACGATGATGGTGGTGGTGGTAGGGACATCAATGATGGTACTATAAGTAAATTAACACGAGTACAATTTTCAATAATTATTTGAAGCAATATAAGAATATATATTTGTAATTAATCTTTTTTATAGTTATAAATAAGAGATTATTTTGTATGCATTAACCATGTATAATCCACATTAGTAAAAATAATTAGTTCTAACATTCACTCTATCAAAAATTTAAATGGGGGGAAGGAGGGGGGCAGGGTAGTCCCCTGTCACCTGCCATGAAAGTTTACCCTCGTTTTGGTCTTACATCCGTGCATGTACTCGTCTTCAATTTTTATGTGGATAACTGGATATTTATGAATGTTTATGTATATTTAATATATTATTAATTTTTAAAATAAACAAATAAATGAAAACAAACTCTAATCATAATTTTTAGGAATTTATCATATAGTTGAATTTATATAAGCACAATCTAAAAGGATCTAATACCATAAAAACACTTGAAATAAAAAATAACAATAAATATAAATAACATCAATTTTTAGTATAGTCAATAAACTATATTCCTTCAATCTAACACTATCATCATAGTTTCACGATTTTAATCTTTAGTTCATAATGGAACTCAAATATTGTAAATATCAAAAAACTAGTTAGTAATAAACAAACAAAAGGTGGTTGTAGAATGCATTATTGGTTTGATGTATTAAAATAAATTTATGTATTTATTTAGTTAGGAATAATTTAACTATTTTGTATAATGGGTACTCACAGTTATAAGGGAAGTAACCTCCTCCCCCACCAGCATTTAGTACGCAAGTAGTAAAAAAAATTCATCCTCATTACTTGTAGAAAAAAAACCTTACCCCGCATCTACACATCACAAGTATTATTACTCACAGGTATTAATGGATACAAGTAAAATTGTCAAGTCTAACCTAATTAACTAACATCCCAACTTTTGTGGAGGGACCAATACGCCTAGCATTTGTAAAATTTAAAAATTCATGAGTCTTTATTTTTATCAAGAAATCAAGTAAGACAATCATGTCGAGAGACTAAGTAAAGTATTAACTTTTTTTATTATTGACCAAACATATGTCAAACTTTTTTTCTACATGAAAATTATACGTATGCTATGTCTTACTTTTCGATCACGAGTCTTACTGTTTTATATTTTTTTTAGTTAATAGGTGGATGAGAAAACACATAATGTTACCAATAATTATATCAACCAGGGAACTGTTTTCCCAATGTTGATTGTTAGCTAGCTTTGGTTGTTTGTTTGTGGGTTTCCTGCCCCGTTCAGTATATATATAAAAAAAGGCTTCATAAATTAACTTTGCATATTTTTTAAATAATTAAATAAATACAATTGGTTAATTATTAAAATAAAAATGTTCCACTTATATGTGTTTTCAATTTTCTCCCTAAATTAATAGCATGTTTTGTAAACCTGCGATCACACCAAAAATGCTACCAATAATTATATCCAAAAATATTAAGGCTAATAATTTTCCAGTTGATTTTCCCCCAACCCACCAGCTTCTTCACAAAATTGATCTAAAATAAAGCATTTTTAATAAAATGGCATCCGCTTTCCGTATTAGTGGCACCAAATATTAATAGTTTAGTGTTACGGAACTCCCATGCGAATGACTTTTTAGTATAAAGATTCAAAACAAATCTTAATATTTTTCTACTAATCCCTTATTAATTATTATTATTATTATGATTTATGAGCATAAAGCTTGCCTCACGGTACATCTCTGACAATATTCGCGTACGATTAGAGCAGAAATCGAGATTCATCTCAAATAATTAAAATAAACAAGTGGGAGGGCTGCAAAGGCCGAAGAGACATGTCAAACGAAACTTTCGATTATATTGAGAAGATTATGGTAATGAAGCAAACATAGTTCTACCCCACATCTCTTGAACAAGCGGGAGGAAAAACCTTGTGTTTCACACTGACTCACATAACACAAGTGTTTATTCCAGAATTCACAGCAAGATAACCTCTCGGCTGAGACAAAATTTAGAACGGTGTAATGCTGTCATGCAATCCAAGCTTACAGCTTCAAGCCACAGATGCCATGTGAGCAATCAAATCGATCACACGGGAGCTGCAAAGAAAGAAGAATGTCCTCATTTATCAGTACAAACTGTGAGGTAACAAGGAAGAAGGATCAAAGAAAATCATCTATTTTCCTAATTTATGCATATTCAAAGCCTGATTATGACAGGAAAGTGCAGGGTGTAGGGAAATTACCTGTAGCCCCATTCATTGTCATACCAAGAAACAAGTTTCACAAAGTTTTCATTCAACGCAATTCCGGCCTTGGCATCAAATATGCTTGACCTGCATACAACCAACATCCAATATAGTAATTAGCTGACTAAATAATTAATTTGGTCCTAACATTTGCATTTTGAAATCAGTTTGGTTCTATAAAACATTTGATATCATCCCGGTGTAAACTAAATTAGACATCCAAATTTTGTCTAAGTAAACATGTTAGAACTAAATTAATGTCAAAAAGAAAAAAAAAAAATCAACACTAAATTGATAAGAAAATAAAAATGTTACAACCAAATTATTTACTCTAATTTATTTGAGACAACACAAAGAACTGATCATATGAATGTTTATCTTTGACCAACAAAGACAGTTCAAAGAAGCCAACATTGGTTAAAATATCAAAGTTACCTGCTGTCACCAAGAAAGTCAGTGGACACCACATCATCTTCGGTGTAACCCAAAATCCCCTTCAATTTGCCCTCTGATTCCTCCCTGGATTTTGACATTTCAACACAAAAAGGGTTTGGTGTTAGGACCAAAACACAAATCAGTTAAGAAACTTTAAGGACTAATTAAGGAGACTTAAAAAATTTAAAAACTTACTTGATAGCAGCTTTGATGTCCTCATAGGTTGCCTTCTTCTCCAGCCTGACAGTGAGATCAACAACTGAAACATCCACAGTTGGGACTCGGAAGGACATTCCAGTCAATTTGCCATTCAGAGATGGAAGAACCTTTCCTACAGCCTGTTAGTCCCAAAATTCAGCATTCCAATGGTGAGAAAGTACATAAACTTTGGAATAAAAGAGTATCAGATTATTGAATAACAATTTATATATACTAATTAATGTGGTTACGTACCTTAGCAGCTCCGGTGCTGCTAGGAATTATGTTGAAGGAAGCAGCTCTTCCACCCCTCCAATCCTTGTTTGATGGACCATCAACAGTCTTCTGAGTAGCTGATTCATGACAATGAATGAATACAATTTTCATCATAAATCCAAATGATAATAGAGCTAGCTAAATAGCTAACCTGTGATGGCATGAACTGTGGTCATAAGACCCTCAACAATTCCAAATCGGTCATTGATAACCTGTTAAGAGAATCAAAATATAAATTATACAACAAGGGCAGAATAATCAAATTTAAATGCAGGGCAGACAGAGGCATCTCGATCGAATCTCAAATAAATAAACAATAAAAGAACCTTGGCGAGGGGAGCAAGGCAGTTGGTAGTGCAGCTAGCATTGGAAACAATGTCAAGTTCTTGTTTGTATTCCTTTTCGTTAACACCAACAACAAACATGGGCGCATCCTTGCTTGGGGCAGAGATGACAACCTTCTTGGCACCACCCTAATTATTATCACCACCAAAATCCAAAAACAATACCAATTTTTTTCAAACACTGAATAATCTTCATCGTAGACATGTATTTTCTCAAAAGGAAACCACCAAATCAAACCACTACATGATCAATAAAAAGCATATAATCAAAATCGATAATCAGTAACCATTGATGGCAAAACCTTCAAGTGTGCAGCAGCCTTTTCCTTCTCTGTGAAGACACCAGTCGACTCAACAACAAATTCAGCGCCGGCCTCACCCCATGGAATCTCTTCAGGTTTCCTGGAACCCAAAAAATTTTAAAAATCACAAATCAGAGATTTAAAACACAAACCGAAAATTGAACCAACAGAAAAATGGGAAAAACTGTGTATATATACAAACCTGACTCCAAAAACGGTGACTGGCTTCTCACCAAAGAGAAGGGTCTTTGAGTCCTTCACCTTGACATCAAAATGCTTCCACTGGCCATGGACAGAGTCATACTTGAACATGTATGTCTGCCGCATCAAACAATCAAACCACACAAGTTAGGCGCATTTTTAGAGACAATACAGGACTATTTTAATTACTTTCATTTTTTTAGAGAGAGAGAAAAAAAAAAAAAGACAAGCAAAATGATTTATACCATGTAGTCAGTGGTGATGAAAGGGTCGTTGACTGCAACGAGCTCAACATCATCCCTTTGAAGTGCAACCCTCGCAACCAAACGGCCAATCCTTCCAAATCCTATACACACACAAAATTAGAGAGCTCCTCGTATTGATGATTGTGATATTAAAATAAAATAAAATGCACGTCAAAACCATTGTATTAAGGCACAAGTTACCGTTGATTCCGATCTTAATTTTCCTGTCAGGTGCTGCACCAAAAATAAAAAGAGCATTAGAGAATGATGGATTTGATTGATTCATTTGAAGGTAAAAGAGAAAGAGAGAGAGAAAATACACACCCATTGGGAGAGTGATGAAAAAGGGTTTTCTTTTGTGTGAGAAATGAGACAGTTAGAAAGCAATAAGAGCGTGCGTGATTTAGCGAGGAAAAGAGGGGTTAGGCTGTCAGCTATTTAAAAGGGTTTTGTGGCTGAATACAGTGCGTGAGGGTCACGTGACCGTTGTGGCTAGGGGCTTCGAGAGCAAAAACCCAAGTGCCACCCCAGGATTTACTGCCCGCTGATTTAGGTACACCAAACAAGGTGGGGATTAAGCTGCTTTCTGATTTTTTGACCATGCTTAGTTAGAATTTCAAAATAAGAGTAGCGCTTTTCGTCAAATAAAATAGAATCAACTACGTTAATTTTATTTAAAAGAATGCAATTTAGTGATCTTAAAAATTATAAATATTAACTCTGTTTATTTTATTTAAGAAAACACTACTGTGCTATTTTTTTTGTGCTTATGAAATGTCGTGTGTTTGATACTTAGAGTTGAAAATTTTGATAAAAAATACTACTACTGGTTGAAAAGTAATGTGATTGATGTTTGAAAGTTTACTTTTGGGATAATAGAATATTCGCATTTCATGCCGTTTCTGCCTAGACGTGTCAAACTCAAAATAGAAAGGGTTGGGCGTTGAAAATATATTCTACCGTGTCGTTACGTTATGAAAAATTTTCCCGCCATGCTCTCATCAAAAGCCCGAATCCGAAGCAGAAGAAAAAGAGACAAGAAACCAACAATAAAGTAATGTAATATAGATAATAATAATAATGTAATATATATAACAATATATACAATAAAGAAAAGTATTTTAGTTTTTATTATTCAGTTCATCTGGAAGTCTCTAACCATTACACATAGCCTCATCTATCTAATCTGAATAAAGGTAGTCTTTGATTTGACTACTTCATTTTGTATTTTATTAAAAAAAAATATAACCAACTCTCATATTTACACTACTAACCCTAAACCATGAAAAAGTCTGATTAATGCTTTCACAATACAAAAAGCAATCTGGACGAGAAGCTTCCAACCATTTCACTTCTGGGTGTGTCAAGGAAACCACTAAAACACAAGTGATAACAGCTATTTCTGTTCGGTGAGTTTTATAGTTCAGGATAAAATAATTACCATTTTGTTAAGTTATTATGCCATTTGTTAAAACAATTATTTTTTTACCAATACTGTCTTCGATAATTTTTCAGTCTCTCGCAGGTACAAAATCAACTGATGGCACCCCAATATGACTATCTCTCTTCGGTAAACCCTTCGAAGTTCACTTGGCAGTTTAATGTCTTTATCATTCGACAGTGGGAAGTTCCTAATAACGATAACAAATTACAAGTTTACACACTTGAACTGTTTTTGCAGGATGATAAGGTACTACTTAAAAAAAATATGCTTCCATCTGTTATTTATCTGAAAATGGTTTATTTAAAGATTTTGTTATATATATGAAATAGTGTAACATTCAAATGAACCAAAAACTGAATAGCAAAAGTCAAATACATCCTACTATGTACTATTTTGGTTCTTCCAACTGATAAATAAAAAATATACTTTCACTAAAAAATAGATAATAGTGCATAACTTAACCATGACAGGAAATGGGGAAGTTAAATACGTCGTATCAAGTTAAGACTTATATTGATGTCAGCATTTTGAAATTTGAAGATTAAGTTAATGTCAGCGATGATGTTTTACAAAGTCGAATATTCAAGAAAACTATGCAAAAAGAAAAACTTTTTAAACTTTCGGACAAAGAAGGATCTAACCATAGCTGTGTGTAATACTTTAGGTAGTTTGGCTGGACAAGACAATATAAAAATGTGAATTGGATTCACATCAGAGAGTTTTTTACTGTATTACCTCTATCATAGAAACATATTATCGAAATATCTTCGTCTAAAAACTTATTACAGGATTACCATGGTTTGGCTGACAAGACATGGGGGGGTTGGGATTTGCCACCGTGCTGGCGAATTCATTAAGAATTCGCCAATTGTGTTGGCGAATTACGTACGAAATAATTTTAATTGCATACAAAATCATGGGTTCCTAGGTAAGCTAAAAAAACCTAAAAAATAATTTTACAAAAAGACCGGGACACTATTTATCGTGCGCAAGGGGAAAAATTCATCGATTTGCACTTTGAAGAATCTAACTGGCTTGGACTCATGCGCGCGAGCCCAACTCCGTCCTCAACTCTTTTTATCATAACAACAATTACTAAATGTATATAAACACTTAAAATGTTTGTGATCTAACCAATGTGGGACTAAAGCTTTTGAAATACATAAACTTTGTTCTACTTCTCCCTTAAAAGGTTTGCGTTTTCCTGGATAGTTATGTGTTGTTTTGAACTGTTGGAAGTTGATTTTTGTCAAATTCGGGGGGGAAAAGTTAACACTGCAAATCTGGAACATATTGCTGAGTGGAATTTAACCAATATATTAAAAATTTGATGCACACAAAAACATTAAATATTCTACTTCACATATTTCCTTTTCTCATGATAGCGTGATGTCTCTATTTCCTTGATAAAGTACTCTTAGACAAACATTACTATAGCCTGAAAGTATTAAATTAACGACCATATATTTGTTTTCCATCAATTCATAGCACAAGGAAATAGTTTCTTTCCTCTTGCTGATACATTAGTTCTTTGTGACAATCCCTGTTACATTAACACTACACCCACATGAAGATATGGCACGGTCTTTTGAGTCTCTTGCTTGGCTTTCTCGAGATTGATTTTTTTTCCAATTTCATTTGCATGAGAAAATGAAATTTTCACCCATTTTCTCTACTTTGTTGAGAACCTGTTTTCTTTGGTTCATCTCTGCTCATTTAAGCAATATCCACTGTAATTTTCCTATCACAATAGTGCTACTGCAGAAAAATGTCATTTAACTTAAGAGTTGGGAATTAAGTGATTATCCATTTTGTAGGTAATTGTCTAGTGTCTTACACCAACAACAAAAAAGAGGTTCGTAGAATTAGCTTTCCAGACCCAGAAAGTTATTTGGTTTAGCATTTTATTCGGACTTAGGGTCTCCTAGTGTACCAAGAAGCATTTGATAGCTTTCTACATGGAAAACTTTGCACAGAAGACATAGCCTCATCTCACCAATTCCAATTTCAACCGACCTTTTGTGTCCACTCAAACATTATTATTTTTGAGAGATATTTGCTTGAAAATTGTGACTATATTTCATTTTAATGGGTGTTTTAAAAGTCATTATATAGAATGTTCTTCAGTTGTGGTCTAGGAAACAAAAGGATTTCTCTATGTAGAGCCATCAGCTTGCTCATGTTTGGGTCGTGACATAACTACTAAGTATTGACCTGTTTTAGGGAAGAAGTAGAATAAAACTTATGTATTTCAAAAGTTTTACACCCACATTGGTTAGATCACAAACCTTTTAAGTGTTTATATACCTTTAATAGTTGTTATTTTGGTAAAAAGAGTTGAGAAGGGAGTTAGGCTGATGCGTATGAATCCAAGCCAGTTGGATTCTTTAAAATGCAAATCGATGGATTCTTCCCCGCGTGCCCGATAAATAGTGTCTTGAATTTTCCATCCACCATGTGCAAACATCACACATATATGAATATTTACTTACATTTTAATTAAACAAATTAAAAATAAAATAAAATTATTCCCAACCCTCCGTGCCACGTCAGCCAAACCGTGGTAGCCCTGTAATAAATTTTTAGAATAGGATATTTTGATAATATGTTTCTATGGCATGGGATAATATAGAAAAAAAAACCCACATCAGACGACTTGATTCACGGAGCATGAAAATGGTGATTTGATTATAGTTAAAGAAACAAGCAACCAGCATTGACATGATAGTTGTGTCTTATCTCCCAAAAAAAAAAAAAAAAAACAATAGAGCTAAGGCTCTTAAAGTAAGAAAGTGGACGAAGATGGCCTTCACAACGGACAACGTGGTACAGCTACTAAGCTATTCCTACAAGACTTAAATGTTCAAAACTGAATTTTTAAAGATTAAGGCTTTCTTTTCAATTGTCAACTTTATAACTTACAGGTGAAAATGAGAAAAACATTGCTATCCCACGAAGATTTAACATGTTAAAAACTTTCAACATTATCTAATCAATCTGTTTGCCAACAAATTTGAGAGGAATGTTATAGTGATTTTTTAATTTAATTAAATTGTTAGACATTATGTGTTTGTATATGCAGCTTATTGTTTGTGGTAAAAAAATGTTTGCAGCAACACAACAATTTTGGAGACAAACCGCTAATAGGGTATGCCATGTAACATTTTAATTCTGAATATGTGTGTCAATCAATATATGTTTAAGGCTTGGTATTGCTTTCGATTAGGCTATTTTTTTAAGCAAATCTTGATGTGCGGTTTGAAGATTTAAATGGATGTTAATGTTACTTTTAATTCAATGTATGCATGATATATAAGTTTTGAGATGAATTAAATTCAATGCACTCATGAATAATTATGATGAATAATTATTCATTGCTTGGTATGTTCTTTCAATTGTGAAGTGTGGTATTTTGCAAAGTTGGTTGGTTCTTCCTATTTTGCTGCAATGATTAGACCTTTTTCTTCTCACATGCGATGAATTCCTGTAAAATATATTTTTACTTACTATGGTGATAATGCATTAAGTAGACAAGTGTTATAATTGTGATGGGTGTGAATTAGACATTTGTATATACACATATGTCTAATGGTTTACAAATTTAGTACAGAAAAATGTGCCGGAAGTCATGAAAATTATTTTAACATGTAATGTAAATATTTTATACAATTTTTATATGCCGTTTAAGACTAATATATGAGTTCTGCTACACGTACACCAAAAATCTTACACCATACATACACCTCGTATTTATATACATAAAGTTTGTGTTTTAACTCGTGTAATGTTTGTGCACTTAAATAAGTATAGTTGAGAGTATTCTTTACGAGTTTGTAATGTTTATGCACTAGTGAGAATAAAGTTTGTGCATTATTAATGGTGTATGAAATTGGGTGTACATGTAGCATTTTTGCTAATATATATAGTAGAGTTGTGCCGAAAATAAATGAATAAACTTTTTATGAATAGTGAACAATATCATTATGCTCAACAATTAAAATTAAGATCAGTACGGTGAAGTTTATTAGAACAAGTTGAATCATGAACCTAAATTTTGCAAAGTTTATTTGGTTTTAAACTTTCCAGTTACACATTTAATATTTGACATTATCTATCTATAATTGTTCATAGAATGTAAGTGAAATACCTTTGAGTTTCATACATAGTATGGTACAAGATGCCAAGGTGTTGTATATGGCATAGACAACAAAGACAATTGTTTTCCAATGAGGATTAGACAACGTTCAACCATGGCTCTAATAGTTGAAAATTTTCAAAATATAGTAGACTTCTATAATCTTAAGGAGAACTATGTAATTGAAATTTATTATGTTTGTCCTTGAATTTTTCATCTTGATCCTCAACATGATTTGAGATATCAAATTCAATATCGTAAAGATCTTACAAGATACTTAGGATTGGCGTTGCCTCCATCATTATTCCATTATATAAGTCAATTATATGCTACACACGTGGCTCAAGCCAACAATGATAATGCTGAAAATATGAAGATGACATTCAGGAAGATCCAATTGTGATAAATCCTCCGGTTGTGAAAGATAACAATGATGAAATTCATTGACTTTCATATTAGAAGACCAAATGACAAAAAAGGTGGGATATATTAGGTATTTTAAATTCTTAAGATTATAGATTTGAATTGACAATGATTTGCAAACCAAAGGCAAAAACAGCTACAAATTTGCAAGTGACAAATTTTGTTTAGTATATGACTTTATGTAATGAACTATTGTTCTGTGTTGTTTTGCAAGTGTTGCAAACTTGTCTTCGTTTTCCTGTTTGAACAATATAATCTTAACGTGGTTTTAGAACTTTAATTATTAATGGTATCAACTGCATGGACATATCCTTACAGTATTTGTTCATAGCCTACATGCATGAATTTAATTAATGGTCATGGTATGTCAAAATAAAATCTTAAGAAATAATATATGTTTCACATTATTTCACAAATACTAAATATAAGTCAACCTCAAAACCTAGCTTAAGGGGGAAGTTTCCAGGACTGAACATTTGTGGGTAGCCCATTATAAAGCATAGGACATAGGTTGTGATATATACCATAGCACATAGGTTATGATATAAAGCACAAGACAAAGGCCGATGTACCATCTTAGAACTGAGTGTGCCCCAAGTTCCTATAAAGGCTACTTAGGCCAATGCCTAGCTAATGCGGGACTTAACAATCTCATTCCAAACAAGGCTCATGCAAGAATACATTTGAAAATGAAAAGCATCCTTTTTTCTAAGAGGTTTTTTCTATTAAAGAGGCAGATGATCCTACAAAGGATACTTTTCATGGTGAAGCATATAGATACATAGTAAGTACTCTAGTTGTAGTCGAAACTTATTGACTTAATCGAAATGCTAGAAGACATTCAAGTACCGAAAAGTTGTCAAGATATTGAAAATGATGAGATCTCAATAGACTACGTCTCTATAGGAAAAATATGGAACTGATGAGAAATTGTTGTTGACAACATATTTGAATATATTGTGGCACTAAACATGCGTTGTGCATGAAAAGGGGGATCTTGAACTAAGAATTATCAAAGAGTATCGACGTAAATTGATTGGCCAAAATAGATAAAAGTCTTGTAGACTGAATTAGACTCACTTGCAAAATGTGAAGTCTTTTGGACTTGTAGTCCAAACACTCAGAATGTGTAGAATTTGTGAAACACAAATGAGAATTTGTGAGAAAGAACATGAGAATATGAAACTGTGATTTGATAATATATCTATGTGTGATATATTTGTGAGATGTCAACGATTTTCATTAATCTTGTTGAGCATATCATGTTTCTATTTTGATTCATTGTGTTATTTTACATTGTAGCGTTTATATAAAGAAATATATATANTGGATTCACCATAATTACTGTCTATGTTTATGATATTAATATTATTAGAACTCTTGAAAAAGTTTCTATAGTTATAAAAATGTATGGAAGATTCTGAGATGAAAGATTTTGGAAGGGCAAGATCATGACCTTGCCTCAACCTACAAATCCAGTATCTTTAAGAGATTTTTTATGGATAACTCATATCCATTGAATATCTCAATGACTCTGTCTTAGTATCACGAGGGTACTTATATATCTTGCTAATAATGCCCTTGATAGAGCACTTTTTTTTTTAAAGTGAGTGACCATTGTATATAGTTTCTCTTGAACGAGAAAGTATTGGAATTAAGTATATTATATGCTTTCATATAACCATGAAACCATTGGTATGTGGTTATTTAATTTACATGAATTCATGTCACAGTTTGTTGGCTATGTAGATGTAGGATTGTTCCGAGGTATGCACCACGGTACAAGCTCTGGATCCTGAGGCTCGGGAAGGGGATGAAGGCTCTGGCTCAGACTTGATCAATCTCTGGACTCGCGGTCGCGGTGGGTACCTGCAATGACTCCAACGCTCAAGTAAGCAAGGGTGTGAAGAGTGTAATTAGTGATTATTAGATGTCTCTCGTACCTGGGGTGCTGTTTATTATATAACCGAGGCGGCGGAGGAGGTTCCGAGTATCTCGGACGAGTGATAACTCGAAACCGCGTGGGGCGATCGGTCCGCGGATCACGGACGGCTCTATCTTATCCTGAGGGATGAGATAACCGAGATCTCGGGGATAGCTTATCCTGGGCGGTTAGGAAGGCGGTGATCTCGGGGCGCGCTATCACGACTGGTTGGGTCTGTTCCGCGGATATGGGCCGGAGCAGGTGGCCCGCGAGGGATGGGCCTTTATGGCCCTGTCCGTAACAAGGATATTTTCAAATTTTGTAAAAGGCAGATCTCAAATAGGTTATTTGTTTATGTATGACAATACAACCAATCATGGAGATCAACAAAGTAGACTATGGACACCACCTGTCCAAATCATGCAGAAATTATCGCAATTCATGAAGTAAGTCATGAATATTTTTGGATAAGGACAATCAATCAACATGCTCGAGTATCATAAAGAATGCTTAAACAAGTTGTTTTTTATACCACTATAGCCATAGGTTTTGGATGTTTATTGAGTTGTTGCATTCCTCTTTTCTCAGTGGTCAAAAGCGTTAGTTACATTAATTTTCTAAGGAAATAACAACTAAAATGAAAGGTCAATAAAAATATAGGGGGTAAAGAAACTAAAAGAAAATAAAGTGAAATTATAAACAACGTTATAAAAAATAGTAATTAAAAATAATAAAATTATAACATAAAGCCATGTGGCAACTTTGGTAAAAGAACTTTACCATGTGATAACTTTAGCGCAAGAACGTTTAATAATAATAATAATAATAATAATAATAATAATAATAATAGATACATAGATAAATTTGAGCTATTTCTCTGTGCTTTAATTCTCTTGTTCTCTTCCATTATTGATGCATTCGTTTTCTAAGCTCAAAACCACATCCACGACAATCATTGCCACCACTTACTATCCATCGCCATTGTCATATCGTCATGATCTCTACCACCACCACAAACACAACACACCTGCTAATTATTATTGTTGTTGTTTATTTATTTTATAATTTATTATTATTATTATTATTAATTTAATTTTTACTACTTATTATTATTTTATTATTTAAAGAATATTATGATAAATTGAGTATATTATTTGATAATTTTTTTATATGCCATGTAATAAAAAAAAGAATCTTTTTGATATGCTAGAATAATAGTTTAAATTTTTAACTATATTACGTGTGCATATCGAACGTCTGCATTACCGATTAAAAGTAGTGTTTTTTATAAATGGTATTTTGTCCAAAAACTAGTAGTACATGATGTTAAGGGCTTTTTTGACATAAAAGTTAATCGAAAGGTTTCGTTTACACAGTTAAGGAAATTCAATGACTGATTTGTATCCTTTTAAAATTTAGGGGTGAATCACCATTCACGTTCAAGAAAGTATAGTGCATTTTACTTGGGTGAATTCTTTGGTACGGCTCCTAAGGCACCATGCCCTTCGCACAAAAAAAATTGTTGAATTGCAATCGTATTAACTTAAAAATTGCTAAATAATCATAAGAATATTCATAATGAAATTTTAATTTATGTTTGATTATATAATTTTTCTAATTTTTATTTTTAAAAATTGAATTTTTAAATTACATAGTTATTTAGAGTTCTTTCGACGTTTTTAATTCAAATTTGGCGATTCCATTTTGAATATAAAAATTGAAAAAAATTATATAACTAAACATAAATTAAGATTTACACTCTTATCATCATTTGATAATTTTTAAGTTAATATACAATCATAAATTGTATTTTTTATGGTGCCCCAAAGGGCGGAAAAAAAATCACCTTTTTCCTATAATCTAATGACCCACAATCTTTTTTAAGATTTAATTGAAATACATTAATGAAATAAATAAGTTTTACACTGTCATCTAATTATATAACGACACATCAACATATAATTAAGCATTACCATCACTACTTCAAAGATCATACAAACGAAATAAATTGATTAAGCAATTGTGTAATTGTCGGTCCATCAAAATTAAACATTTTTTTATTTTATTTTTTGAGTCTAAGTAATGCACGTGCACCCAAAGTTAATGGGAATCGCGAAAAGCAAACTCCTGTTCTTGACCGTTAAATACTTAAATTTAAAATAATAATACTTTTGTTTATAAGGATATATATATATATATATATATATACACATATATAGGCCCAACAAAGGCCCACATAGAAGCCCAATAAAGAAAAAGGGAAACTAGCCGTTACGCTGCT
Organism: Nissolia schottii; assembly: GCA_003254905.1. NCBI lineage: Eukaryota > Viridiplantae > Streptophyta > Magnoliopsida > Fabales > Fabaceae > Nissolia > Nissolia schottii. The sequence continues at coordinate 261,979 of QANU01008245.1, forward strand.
CGTTCAGTCTTCCCTTTCAATCACTAATTTATTGCCCCTTTTCAAATCATTTCTCACTACAACTCTTCTAGCGCCCCCCACTTCTCTCTTCTCCCAAATTCCAAAACCTAAGATCGAAAATCAGTGCTGTATTTTTGGCCCCCGACGCTGCTAAATCTCCTCAACGTTGTTCTTCGGTGCTTCAATACGCGACATTAGACACCAAATTTCATTAACGGAAAGGGGCATGGCCGCAAGAACGGTTGCCAAAGACATAATCACCCTTCACGGTTCTGCAGCAATCGTTAGCGAGTTCTTCGGTATTCATGCTTCCCTTTTCGTTCCTTTTTCTCTGACTTCTTTCATTTTTGCATACGTTGGTCCTTTCCTGTTTCCACTCTGGGAAGTTATGTTTGGTTTTTATTTTATTTTATTTTGATTCTCTTCTATTTTTTGCATGCTGTTTTTGTATCAGGATATGCTGCTAACAGGTTTGACCCTCTTCGTCCTCCATCAGTGTATTTTTTCTTTTGGCATCCCAATTTTACAAGCGAATGGAATTTTTTTCGAGTTAATTAATATTTATACATTTATATATTAATATAAAAGTGTTTTGAGTGGGAATTTGTTCAGCATCCTCTACAACCGTGGAGTGTATCCAGAAGAAAGCTTTGTGAAAGTGAAGAAATATGGTCTCCCCATGTTGCTCACTGAAGATGAGGGTGTAAAATCATTTATAGCCAATTTAACCTCTCAGCTCTCTGGTAAGTAATTGACTCATGTTGTGATTTTATATCTGAAAGAAGATTGAAACAATTCATTGTTTAATTGGGTTTGTGTGTGCTTTTATAATTAGTTTTGTGATGCGAATGTTTCTTCAGGTTGTGCTTAGATTAGTTTATTCCATGTTCAAAACAGCTTATAATTAAAATTTGATTGAGAAAGCTTTGAAAAAACAACTATTGAGACTAATGAAAGGCAACTGCGCACTAGAATCTGCAATCTTAATAGTCCATTTTTAATTTCGCGATGTAGTAGTATGTAGTATAGAATTGGGGGGTTGACTTGAACTTCGGTTCAGTCTTGAGATTTATGTTTAGTTACCTACTCAATTTGAGTGTAAAATAGTTCAGTTGTGAGATTATTATTACCATTGCTGATGATTGAGCTGTTTGAATATCTGGGAGCAAAAAAAAGAATGGCTTGAAGCTGGCAAGTTGCAGAGGATTGTCCTTGTTATAATGAGCAAGGCTTCCAGTGAAATCCTTGAAAGGTGGAACTTCAGCATTGAAACCGACAGTGAGGTTGTTGAGAAGGGGTGGGTAACTTGGCATTACTAAAAAATCATTCTACCTTCAAAATATTTATCTATTCTTTCTTTATTTGTTACTTATTTGCTTTTGATTTTTAATCTTTCAGCGTGTCAAGGGAAAAGAGTGATAAAGAAATCATGAGAGAGATACAAGCAATTATGAGGCAGATTGCTTCCAGTATCACCTATTTGCCATGCCTCGATGAACCTTGTAAGAACCACATGCCACACTGAAGTTCATGAAAAAAGTTTCTACTGACTGTGCATATATCTCAATACCTATGCTTTTTCTTCTTCTACTTATAGTCTCAAATGTTTCAGGTGTTTTTGATGTGTTAGCATACACTGACAAAGACGTGGCAGTCCCATTCACTTGGATTGAGAGCGATCCAAAACTTATTGCAAATCCACAAATGGTGAAGTTGCATTCCTTTGATACCAAGGTGTGTGAATCTCAAATTGCAATTGGGTGATTCTTTTTTTGTTTTTATGACATTCTATTTTCGTTTACTCTGGCTGTCACTAATTTGTTTGTTTTGACTATGCAGATTCACAAGGTTGACACACTCGTATCCTACAAGTGTGACGAATGGGATGATGAGTAGCCACCATCGCCATCTGCATCTTTTCATTTTGTTCAGCTTCTGTGTCTCGAGTGGTGTTAGTTGTGAATTTTCTATTCGCATTGTTAAGATGTGTGTGCTGCTGCCAATGTGGGTGTCAACATAGTGGGAATATCAATTAAATCCTCTATTTCTTTTAGAATTCTAGTTGGATTATAATATTAGTTTTATGAAATAGTGCATCACTTCGAGTGCTGTGACTCGTGATCGTAGTGGCCAAAATCCTCCTAGACGGATTACAGTCACAAATAGCAAATGTTAAATTTTGTCCCTGAAAAACTTACGTTTAAACACTTGAGTCTCTTGAATTTTGTTGACATTGACATTTGTTAACCCCTGCCCCTCCCCTAAGTTGTATCGCACCAGATCATTTGGGTTCGTTATATGTAATAAGGTCTGAAAACTAAAATAAAAGCACGCTGGTTTATATCCACCAGATCACAGATATCTCTGACCTATTTTTTGAAATTTTTGGAACTAGGCCTCAAGTGTTATTCTAACAATTAATTGAGTTTAATCATTCCTAGGACTATTTGCTTACGAATCACGTCATAGAAAAGCCAACAGAGATCCCTTTACCGATGACACAGAATTATACATGACCAAGTCACCTGAAATGTAAACATAAGTGATGAATGATTTGCATTCAATTGAAGGAGTCTCATTATTTTCAAATGAAATTATTGGAGAAATTATTTATGCAAGGTATTCCTTGTGCTAAGGTGGTAAGTTACGTAGACAAGAATAGCCTAGATCAATCTAATAATTATATACTCAGTCTTTTGTTTTCAAATAACTATCCACTTTTAAATGTAATTTTTTTTGTAAGAAAAAAATAATTTAATTCATAGAGAATCATAATGACACTTACAAATTAAAAATGATACATTAGATGGATAAATATGCACATGGACAAGGAAAATGATTGAAAATGCCTAGTTAAAAAATTCATAATATTTTTGTAAGACACAAGGTCTCGAACTTGGGACCTAACTTAAGCTATACCAAGCCACTTACCGCTTGGACCAACCCCGTTGGTAATACTTAATCATCTCTGATACTCTTTTTCTTTGACCACTTCATAACAAAGAGCACACTTTAAAAATAATTAATATGATCTAAATTTCATAAATGAACTACTCCTTCAATTCTCAAATAATTCTTGACTTTCACTTATGTACAGGTCTTAAAAAAATTATTGAAAAATCTTAGTTAGAAAATTTTTAATAGTACTTAACAAAAAAAAATAAAAAAATATTATTTGTACAGTTTAAAAATAGTCACTTAACAACCACCCAAACAAGAGGACAAACATTATGAAATAGAAAAACAATTATAAAATAGAAAAAATAACATTATCAAACACAAAAAAATGAACAATATTAAACACCATGTGCACGAGTACAAAAAAATGTTGGGTGACAATGTTTATTTCTCTGTTTTGTAGCAATATTAAACTCACACGTGCATAGAACACGTAGAATATGTTCAATGACAATGTTTGGTTCTCTATTGTGCAATGCTTGCTTATATGTTTTGTAATATTTGTTTATCTGTTTGGGTGGTCATTGGGTGACTTTTTTAAGTTATTGTGTTTGGTATGTACTTGTAAACTAACTGACAATTTACATTATTATGATTGGTATATAAAAAAGATTATTATGTATGAATTTTACTAAAATACCTTCAAATAATGATAATGGTAGTGGTGGCTTTAGGCTAAATTTGTTGTAGTATGGTGACAATGGGCGGTGACAACGGTGGTTGTGGTAGCAGTAGCAACGTTGGTGGCGGCGGCAGTCGTAGCAACAATAGTGGTGGCGTGCATGAGTGACAACAACGGCGACAGTGGTGGTAAGTGACAATGATGTGGGTAGTAACGGTGGCAGTTGCAATGGTAGTGATGGTAGCGATAGTGGTGATGGTGGTGGTGATGGCGGTGATGGTTATGGACTTATGGTGGTGTCAGTGATGGTGGTGGTTGAAATGGTAGTGATGGCAACAATAGTGGTGGTGGTGGTGATGGCAATGACCGTTGTAGTGGTGTTGGCGATGGCAGCAGTGATGGTGATGGGTGGTAGTGTTGGTGGTAGTCACGGTGACAATTGCAATGGTAGTGATGGTGGCAACAATGGTGGTATTGGTGATGGCAACAATGGTGGTAGTGGCAATGGTGATGAAGGTGATGACAGCGACAATGGTGATGGTGGGTAGTGGTGGAGGTGATAATAGTGGCAATTGTGGCGATGGTGGTGGTAGTAGGGATAACAATAATGGTACTATAAGTAAATTAACACGAGTACATTTTTCAATAATTATTTGAAGCAATATACGAATATATATTTGTAATTAATCTTTTTTATAGTTATAAATAAGAGATTATTTTGTATGCGTTAACCATGTATAATCCACATTAGTAAAACTAATTAGTTCTAACATTCACTCTATCAAAAATTTAAATGGGGGAAGGAGGGGGGCAGGGGGTAGTCCCCTGTCACCAGCCATGAAAGTTTACCCTCGTTTTGGTCTTACATCCGTGCATGTACTCGTCTTCAATTTTTATGTGGATAACTGGATATTTATGAATGTTTATGTATATTTAATATATTATTAATTTTTAAAATAAATAAATAAATGAAAACAAACTCTAATCATAATTTTTAGAAATTTATCATATAGTTGAATTTATATAAGCACAATCTAAAAGGATCTAATACCATAAAACACTTGAAATAAAAAATAAAAATAAATATAAATAACATCAATTTTTAGAATAAACTATATTCCTTCAATCTAACACCATCATCATAGTTTCACGGTTTTAATCTTTGTTTCACGGTTTTAATCTTTAGTTCATAATGGAACTCAAATATTGTAAATATCAAAAAACTAGTTAGTAATAAACACACAAAAGGCGGTTGTAGAATGCATTATTGGTTTGATGTATTCAAATAAATTTATGTATTTATTTAATTAGGACTAATTTAACTATGTTGTATAATGGGTACTCACAGTTATAAGGGAAGTAACCTCCTCCCCCATCACCATTTAGCATGCAAGTAGTAAATAAAATTCATCCTCATTACTTGTGGGAAAAAAACCCTTACCCTGTATCCACACATTACAAGTATTATTACCCACAGGTATTAATAAATATAAGTAAAATTGTCAAGTCTAACTTAATTAACTAACATCTCAAACATTTGTGGAGCGATCAATATGTCTAGCGTTTATAAAACTGAAGAATTCGTGAGTCTTTATTTTTATCAAGAAACCAAGAAAAACAATCATGTCTAAAGATTAAGGTATTAACTTTTTTTTTTTTAATTATTGACTAAACTTTTTTTCTACATGAAAATTATACGTATGCTATGTCTTACTTTTCGATCACGAGTCCTACTGTTTTATATTTTTTTTCAGTTAATAGGTGGATGAGAAAACACATAATGTTACCAATAATTATATCAACCAGGGAACTGTTTTCCCAATGTTGATTGTTAGCTAATTTTGGTTGGTTGTTTGTGGGTTTCCTGCCCCGTTGTGTGTGTATATATATAAATATATATATAAAAAAAAGGCTTCATAAATTAACTTTGTATATTTTTTAAATAATTAAATAAATACAATTGGTTAATTATTATAATAAAAATGTTCCACTTACATGTGTTTTCAATTTTCTCCCTAAATTAATACCATTTTTTGTAAACCTGGGATCACACCAAAAATGCTACCAATAATTATATCAAAAAATATTAAGGCTAATAATTTTCCAGTTGATTTTCCCCCAACCCACCAGCTTCTTCACAAAATTGATCTAAAATAAAGCATCCGCTTTCCGAATTAGTGGCACCAAATATTAATAGTTTGTAGTGTTACGGAACTCACATGCGAATGACTTTTTAGTATAAATATTCGAAACAAGCAGACATAGTTCTACCCCATCTCTTGAACAAGAGGGAGGAAAAACCTATGGACCTTTATTCGACCCAACTAAAAAGAAAAAGATTGGCACACACTGTTTCACACTGACAGCACTGACATAAGTGTGTATTCCAGAATTCACAGCAAGATAACCTCTCGGCTGTAATGCTCTTATGCAATCCAAGCTTACAGCTTCAAGCCACAGATGCCATGTGAGCAATGAAATCGATCACACGGGAGCGGCAAAGAAAGAAGAATATCCTCATTTATCAGCACAAACTGTAAGTAACATGGAAGAAGGATCAAAGAAAATCTTCTATTTTCCTAATTTATGCATATTCAAAGCCTGATTATGACAGGAAGGTGCAGGGTGTAGGGAAATTATCTGTAGCCCCATTCATTGTCATACCAAGAAACAAGTTTCACAAAGTTCCATTCAAAGCAATTCCGGCCTTGGCATCAAATATGCTTGATCTGCATACAACCAACATACAAGATGGTAATTAGCTGAGTAAATAATTAATTTGGTCCTAATATCCGGATGTAAACTAAATTAGACGTCGAAATTTTGTCAAAAGTAAACGTGTCAGAACTAAATTAATGTCAAAAAGAAAAGAAAAAAAAGCAACACTAAATTGATAAGAACTTTCTTGATAGCAGGTGTCCTCATAGGTTGCCTTCTTCTCCAGCCTGACAGTAGGATCAACAACTGAAACATCCACAGTTTGGACTCGGAAGGACATTCCAGTCAATTTGCCATTCAGAGATAGAAGATCCTTTCCTACAGCCTGTTAGTCCCAAAATTCAGCATTCCAATGGTGAGAAATAGGGGTTCATGGGCCAGGTTGGCCTATACCCGAACCCGGCCCTATATTTAGACCGGGCCAATTTTGAAGACCCAAACTAGACCCTAAACCCGATAAGTCCGATCATCTTCAGGCGGAGTTAAAACTCGGGTTTAGTCCAGGCCAAAACAGGCCAATACGTTTTGATTGCAGCAGAAATTCAGACTGCAGATTGCAGCAAAAGCAGAAATTACAGCAGAATTACAGATTGCAGAAACTGCAGCAAAATTACAGATTGCAGAAATTACAGCAGAATTGCAGAATTACAGCAGATATATTGCAGAAATTAACTCCTCATTGTCAGCAGAATTACACCAGAATTACAGCAGATATATTGCATAATTGCAGAAATTGCAGCAGAATTGTTTAGATATTGCAGTTTGCAGCATATGAATATATCTTCAGGAGCAATCAACATCGATAATCAGTAATCATTCATGGCAAACCTTCAGGCGTGCAGCAGCCTTTTCCTTGCCGGTGGAGACAGCAGTCGCCTCAACCTTGGAAACAATGCGAAGTTCTTGTTTGTATGTCATTTTTTCAACACGTGCCTGCTTGCCTGAGGCAGAGATGACAACCTCCTTGCCACCACCCTAATTATTATCACCACCAAAATCCAAAAACATACCAATTTTTTCAAACACCGAATAATCTTCATCATAGGCATCTATTTTTTCAAAAGGAAACCAAATCAAACCACAACATGATCAATGAAAAGCATATAATCAACCGGAGCAATCAACATCGACAATCAGTAATCATTCATGGCAAACCTTCAGGCGTGCAGCAGCCTTTTCCTTGCCGGTGGAGACAGCAGTCGACTCTTTGTATTTCTTTTCGTCAACATGTGCATGCTTGCTTGAGGCAGAGATGACATCCTTCTTGCCACCACCCTAATTATTATCACCACCAAAATCCAAAAACATACCAATTTTTTCAAACACTGAATAATCTTCATCATAGACATCTATTTTTTCAAAAGGAAACCAAATCAAACCACAACATGATCAATGAAAAGCATATAATCAACAGGAGCAATCAACATCGATAATCAGTAATCATTGATGGCAAACCTTCAAGTGTGCAGCAGCCTTTTCCTTGTCTGTGGAGACACCAGTTGACTCAACATTGGAAACACGAAATTTTATACAGAAAAGAGACCTCGTATTGATGATTGTGATATTAAAATAAAATAATGGGTTAATTATGTTTTTAGTCCCTATAAAATTAGAAAGTTTGATTTTAGTCCTTGCATAAAAGTTTTAGTCACTGTAAAATTGTAAAATTAGGTTTTAGTCCCTGGGGTGAGGTGAGGGTTGACTGGGCTAACGTGACGCTGACGCGGCGCGCCACGTGGCATAACTCAAAACCCAACCCAGACCCATGACCCGAACCCATAAATGACCCGACCCGTTTAAAAAAAAAAA